>VWPV01010445.1:85133-130173 GCA_013389885.1 Geococcyx californianus
AGGTTTAGGCTTGACATTAGGAAGAAGTTCTTCACTGAGAGGGTAATTGTTCACTGGAATGCTCTGCCTAGGGAGGTGGTGGAGTCACCATCCCTGGAGGTGTTCAAAGAGAATTTGGATGAGGCACTTAATGCCATGGTGTAGCTGACAAGTAGGAGTAGGTGTAGTTAGTAGGTGTAGGTGTTGGGCCATAGGTTGGACTTGATGATCTCAAAGGTCTCTTCCAACATTACAATATTGTGATACTGTGATACTGTGTGATAAATTACAATATGTCAACCAATTTACCACAAACCCTCATAGGTTTTTGAATGCGTCTTTCCTGTTTCATTTTTAGCTGTCTGTTGCAGGGCATTCATTCTAAGACATCTTGATAATGATTTTACTGAGGACGTAATAGGTGGATCACCACTTTTCACTCTGGTCCCTCAGATGGCAGTAACAAACTTGAAAATTTACTGAAAGCTCAGAAATCACCTTCGGGGGTTCACCCATCCAAGTAATCAATCTTGTGTTCTCTGGTGCCCCCAGAGATCCAGCACAGAGGAAGTGACAGCAAACAAACTGAACAGCAAATTTACACAGGCATATTGGATTAATGAAAATAAAGAAGATAAATCTCAAAAAAATCCCTATCACAATTGAATACCACAAATCTAGCCAGATACCTTGAAAATAAATGCTTAATTATAGTAGTGCAGAAACACCCTGAAGTTTTGATGTAGCTCAACAAAAGCTGAACACCATACGTACTTGTTCATCCATTCCATAGCTCAGCCCATAAATGAGTGACAATTGCCTATATCCCCTATTTCTCTTTTGCTATGGTTGGATTTTTGTATGTGGATATGGTGATTTATTATTTGAAATGTTTATATCTATGTAAGCAAAACTTTCAACTTATTAAGTGTGGATAAAACCTTCTCTGTTTTTTATCAGTCTGGAAAAACATTATATTATTATGTAAGAGGCCAGGCTTTACTTCTGAAAGACTGTTGGAAAATTCCCTTTTTAAGAACTTTGAAAGGCTTGTGCTCATATGTGCTGTCTTACCAGTCACGCTTATGCAGGGTATTGTAATTATTTGAATTATTTGAATTGGTTTGAATATACTGACTGGAGAAAAAAGTTGTGGTGTAAAAAGATTACTCTGTACAATGAAAATGTGAGAGAGAATAATTATATTAGAGGCTAGGGAAGAATTTGCATTCTAGGTTTATAATAATCAGATTAGATTTCTTATTTTCAGCTGCTCTTGTGCTCTAACATTGCAGCCATAATACACAACTGAGCTCAGATGTAGTGAAATCAGACATACTGAAACTACACGAGGTGCTTCAATGCAGTTGGATATATTAACTTTTACCAAACATTGGCCAAGTTAAGAGACGGACTATAGTCACAAGCAATTCCTTAAATGCTGAGCCTGCTGCATGTACAGTTCTCCGTGTGTCTTCTCACTGCCCTGTGTCCAGACATTTCACAAGAGAACGGAAAGTCACATAGGCTTTCCCCTCCTCATTATTAAAATGTCTTCAGAAAATTTCATCTTATTCATTGATTTCAGTAACATCATTTACTTTTGGTGTTGAGGATTTTTTTTAATGTAGATTATTGATTGTCTTCATGGATTTGGGAGTGAAGTTTTAGCACATACAGAATACAATTAATATAAATGAACATGAAAAGCCATTGTCAAAAAGAAATGCTGAAAAGTCATTGAAATGCATTCTTCATTTCAGAAATTGCTGTATTGCTAAATCACTCTTTGAAAGTGCTGCTTCTGTGTCACTTGCTGAGAAAACTTGATAGGATGTTGAAAGCACTGCAGTTGACCTGTAAATCAACAAAGATGTGTTTCTCACGATATCTGTATAAGCCTGAGGGGCGAAAAGCTATTCCATGTTTCCTCCATTAATGTGTTGTTGTGTTTGTAGCACTGGCTGCAACACTGTATCAGTACGCACAGGTACAGCATTGTGTTTTCAGATTTTGGCAAGGGCCGTTTAAATAAGGCCCTGTGAAAATACAAACCCAAAGAACTAACTGTAACTTACAAAAGAGATAGTTGGAGAAAAAATGAATGAAGCAAGAAAGTCTCTCAAACTATGTAGTAAAATATAAGTAGAGACTGCACTACAAACTTGTTAGGCTTGATTATACTCTCTGTAACCACGATGTTGAGCTGTCTGTAATGCTACCAAGTCTTACTCTGGATTCACTGTAAGTGCCATAGAATATAAAGGCAAAGAGATCACAGATCCTTAAATTTAAAACTGGGGTTTTTTTTTCAGGCTGATTATAACCTTAGAGATATACTACCAATTAGATTATTTCAGTGTGTATTTTAAAAAAGATTTGTTTCTATCCCTCCAAAGTGGTTTGTTGCGTTTTTAGTTCAGATTTTTTTAATTTTTTTTTTTCACATTGCATTTCTTTGAGGAAATTGAAAATATACCTCAATAAAAACTTTCTAGAGAAGGAATGAAAGATGCTGAGCAACCATATGTGTATATGAGAAACAATGTGGCTAACTCCTATTCATTTTACACTGTAGTGTATTAAAAAAAAAAAAGCAAGGGTGATATCAATGTACTATTTTTGAGAAGTATTCATATTTTACTCATAAATAGCTCTAATGTATTTATAGGAAGCTAAGCATAAAAGGTAGTAGCTACAATAAGATTTGAAAGATATTAGATGCCAAAGTAATACTGGTTCATGGGACACACATTTAAAAATAGAGAAGAGCAGGTTATTCACTGGAAAGCTTACATCTTAGTAATCTGTGTTCCTTTCTTTGATTCATCTTCGCTTTCTGCAGAAATCAGGGCTAATGTGAAAAAGGGGAGTTATGTTTTTTCTAACAGTTCTGCATCTACCTAAAACCTGTCCTTCCCTCCATATGAGATTTAGCATTGTTCTCCTTACAATGAGAAGGGGCAAACTCTGATCTTCTCTAGATTATGTAAAGAGCATCTGCAAAGGTGACTGTCCTTTCCAGTGGAACGAACTGAAATCCTACAAGCCCAATACCCTCCTTCAGCTGCTTTTTAGCATGATTAAACTTGGACTGGATTCCTCAAAATTCTTCCCTTTCTGGTTTGTTTACCCACTTGTTCTTCTACTAAGGGTCATTGTAGGCATAGATTTCTCATCAACTGCCACCTCTGAATATGACAATTTCTGACTTCTGCCACACATATTTATTGTGTGTACTAATTAAGGATATATATATTAATATAAAAATATTTGTTAAAATCCCTGAAATTTCATCAGGAAGAAGATACTCAAGTTTGTCTTTGACATTTCTGACCAAAATAGTCTCTAAGGAAAAGAGGCTGCAAAATCATTAGCAAGCTTAGGTTGAGACCAAACAAATGAGACAACAAATGCCTTTGCAAAGATGGCTGATTTCCCATGTCTTTTGAAGTTGTCAAGAAGGCTTAATTGTCATTGGAGGAGAAGAAAGATATATTGAGCATAACGATGAGAAATCCAGGCTGAGGTAGGAAACAACTGTGAGGATTTTAGAACAAACAGATGAATTATACTGGGAAAAAAGGATGCTCTTTAGTTGGTGAGAAGAAAGGGAAGTTGAGGAAGAAGTCAGACATAAGAAGAAGGGAGAAACAAAAAGATACTGAACAATTATTTTTGAAAATGTTGCAGGGAAATGATCACATATGGAGGTTCTTCCTTTTCAGTGAGATGTTTATAGAAAAATATACTTTCCCTACAGAAACATATAATATTCTAGCCAACAGTCTTTCCTTTGTCCAGAAAAAACCTCCCCACACTCTTGAATACACTTTGGTGAAAAAAAAATGAAACAGATGAAACAGATTTTTGAAATTTTAGCATATAGTAAATGATTCAATTTAAGAATCCAAACTTTTGAACTTTATGCATGAATCAAATAAAATTTCAAGCAACAAGGAAAGAGTAAAAATAACTGCAACATGGTATCCCAGAAGGGTGCCGTTCCATGAAATCCAGTTACTTCTATTCATCTTCATAGAAAATGTAATTTACAAGTCAATTTTGAGCTAATACCTCTTTATATTTCCAAGGGTAGTAATGTGTCCAATAAGAATAAAACTTTATGATCTTAAATCCTCTAGCATTTGGTGGGTATTTATAGGATAATCGGTATCCCCTTATTAGCTGACTAGATAATTTTCTCCTTCAGTATATTTTGATCGTAGAACAAATTAACAGGGTAAAATCTGAGCTTGCTTTTAAATTTTACTTAAGAAGGTAATAAGAATGAAAACACATGAAAAGTCATCTTGAAGAATAAACTTTTGGGTACACAGATGTGATTTTTTAGTTTAAAAATGTTTATACATATATACACGTGTGTAAATA
The DNA here is from genome assembly GCA_013389885.1 of Geococcyx californianus. Classification (NCBI taxonomy): domain Eukaryota; kingdom Metazoa; phylum Chordata; class Aves; order Cuculiformes; family Neomorphidae; genus Geococcyx; species Geococcyx californianus. Next base: position 89,505 of record VWPV01010445.1, read on the forward strand.
TACATGTGTTTGTATAATGCCCCATACAGATATTTTCAGCAATGAATGAGAACATTTCTTCAGAACAAAAACTACATCAGTTCACATACTACTTATCAAGACTGCATTTGCAATAAAACTAAGATTAAGATTAAAACAATGGCAGCATTAAAATTACACATTTTATCAAATTCAACATACTATATGCTGAAAAACAGTGGGGCAATGTTGTAACAGATGTGCAGGCTCCTGCAGTATATTGCAATTATGGTAAAAAATAGTAATAGCAAAATATCCTCAAAGCTAATATTTGCAACCATTTATATTTGTAAAATATGATCCCTACTAGAACAAATCAAATTTTTAAGCTGAAGGTATAGTGTAAATTGGAATGGAGAGCTATTTATTGGTGAAATATGGCATCTTAGGAAAGCATTATCGTAACCCTTTTGTATCTGACTGTGCTGGAACACTGTGTGTAGCTCCTGACAGGTAGATATAGCCATTAAAATGCAGCTTCTATATTTTTAATTTTCTGTGGTTTTTATTTCCATGTCACTGTACACTATGCAGCGTTGTCTTGTGCTGCCTGTGAGTGAGCTGGTACCTCTAAATGATACAGTTGAGCACCATAAGCCTGAATTTCAGAAACAAAAATAATAAATTGAAACTTGACATAGTGCTGCTATAAGCATACTGCTTCGAAGTCCAGGTCTAGCTGTCTGAGAGCTCACTCAAGTCTGTCTACACAACAGTGATCTAAGAGGCTATGTCAGCTTAAGAATGTTAAGGTTTAGGATTTTAATCATGGTTATTCAAGTGTAATGGCACTAGGAAGGTATAATGAGTTTATTTTATGCTAATGCCGTCATAAATCTCTTGTCCATAATCAGTAAAAATGCATACTTGTTAGGTGTTGTCAGCAGTTCTTATGAACCCAGAAAGTGTTTGAATGAGGTGATATCTCTATGTGATAGATTAGCTATTCCTGTTTAAAATGCCAGTGTTGGGTTTTGATTTGTTCGTTTTCTTTTTTTTTTCCTGGCCTCCTGTACAGCCCTGCTGTTCACAGCATCTTTTTCCTGGCAGATAGCTGGTGGTTCTCATCATAGGGACTGTAACTGGACTCTAAGAATATAGGAAATATAGATGTTTATTTCTATAGGAAAATAGATTATTTTCCTTTATTTTCAGAGATTTAAAATTAAATGAAATCTTGCAGAAATCTGCAGAGATTTAAGATGTTCCTTGCTGTACTTCTGTATCCTTTTACTATTAAAATGATCAAGGTTTATGACTGAATGAAACTCATAACTGAGGCTAACGAATCTTACACTGAATGACTTCCCACTGCTGTCCAAATATTCTTTTGAGGAAGTGGAATCCTCAAAGGTTCAGATCTGCTGACTGTATGACTGGTTTATGCCACCTGGGCAGAAGCCCTGCCATTTAAACCATGAATCCTGAATATTTTAAGTAGATGTCTGACTACAGTTCTGTAAATTAAACATTAGTCATTACTATGACTTTTCAAGGTGATTGTAAGCCACTAGATTCAGCTCTGCCATGGCTTTGGTCTTGTGCTCTGTTGCTGTGAAGTGCCTGCATTATGGGTTATAAGTCATCTATCTGCAGTCCTAGATTTACTGCACCTTCAGGCCACTCACACAAGCTGAAAGGACAAACCCACCTAGTTTTCTGGCCTGCACCTGTCAGGACTGTACTCTCTGGACTCCACACTGAGAATCTGCCCTTGTTCACCCCAGCACATCACTGAGTTCAGCATCTGAGTTTCTACTGCCCCAGGGACAATGGCAAGGTTGTTTTGTGGCTAGACTCCTCTCATCCAATTTATTCAAATCAATAGTATTTCAGATAAGGCATAAAAGGAGTACAATTGATGGAATTCTCTGTATCATAGATCCTGACTCTTAAGGGAAATGTTGACCTCCCTCTTCTTTGCTGGAATGACGACACAATAGGATGCAAGTAGTCAAGCAGATTTTTGAAGGTGGCAGAAGTACAGGGTGAACTATCACTACATGATACACATTTGGTTCTGCTATTCATTGACAAGGAATAACTGGTTGGGAAGATTGTAATCAGTAGCAGTCTTGGCTGTAGTGACCTCAGAGGAGTGGAGCTCAGAATGCTAAGGGGAGTGATGAAAAAGAGGAGTAAGAATAATGACCTTGAACTTCAGGTGAGTATCCATGAGTGTGTTCAGGAAACTTCACAGTGGCATCCAGTGGGAGGATAATATAGAATCGTAGAATCATTGAGATTGGAAAAGACCAACAGTCTGTCCTGTCAGAAAGGAAATACAACAGCTTCCAGGTCTATATTAACCAGAGTAAAGCTGGTAGATTAAGGGGAGGGATTACCCTTCTCCATTCACCATTCATTAAGACTGCTTCTGGACTACTGTCTTGTTTTGGTGTCATGCCCCAATACAAGATAGACATTGACAGCCTCTGGCAAGTTCAATGAAGGGCCAGCAAGATCAGCGGGGGTTGAAGCACCTGCCCCGTGAGGAGAAGTAGAGGGAGCCTGGCTTGTTTAGCCTGAAGAGGAGAAGGCTTTAAGGTGATTGAACAGCTATCCCCCCAGTACCTGTGGGGAGGTTTTAGAGAAGATAGAGCTGGGTTCTGCACGGTGGTGCATGGAAGGAAGAAAAGAGGCTATGGGTGAAAGTTGAAATAAGGTTCACACTGAATATGAGGAACCTTTTCTGCAGAAGCAAGGAGCTGAAGCTTGGTTGAAAGCAGGTTAATCAGAGAAGTTGTTTGGTCTCTTTTCATCCCTTAAATTTTTCCAGAACAGGATAAAAGCCAGGAAAATCTGTTGTGAACATAAAGATTACTTCATTTTGAGCAGGAAGTTGGACTAGAGATCTCCATAAGATCTCCTATTATTATCGCAAGATCCTGCCCTGTGATCCCATGACCCTAACACTAGAAATTGCTTATGAGGTTGGATGTGTATGAGCCTCCTCTGTAGTCAATCTTCCTCAAGTGGATTTGAATTTTCTGTATAGTCTTTTTCAGGGCCGTTCTGTCCTGTGTGTTTAACTAGAGTGCGTTACTCTTCGTATCTAGCTTGTCTTTTCATATAGAATTTCCCTTTTGATTTTTTTCTCCTGCTGGAATATCAAGCTTGACCCATGCAAGCCGCAAGAAAAAAACATTGCTTCAGCAATGGGGATTAGATATTGTCCCTAGTGTATTTAGTTCTTTTAGGACTTCTACTTCTCAGTTGGGGCTGCTAGCAATATGAAGTCCATAAAGATTCATACAATGCTTGAAACAAAATATTACACTGTCCAAATATAACACAATATATTAGCTCCTGCCTCTAATCATTGACATTATCATTATGTGCACCAACTCCTGCAAAGAAAACCTGATAAAATGGGTGACCTGATTAAGCACTTCCTGATTGAACGGAATGCTCCATACTATCAAGTCTGCCATTGTGCTTCTAAATGCTGAGGGAATGATCTAAAAAAAGCATACAAAGAGAAAAGAGCTGGAAAAAATTACTGTAGAGCTATCGAATATAAAACGTATGCTTCCATCGAGATCAACAGGAATAGAAATACAATTTGTCACGTAAGGAAGAAGTTAGGTTCACTTGCATGTTGCAGTATCTCTTTCACTAATGACTCCTTAAAGACTTTAATTATGTAGCAGTTAATACTTAATGCAAAATTTACTTAGGAAAGAGGGAACAACTACTAATATAATTGAAAACAAGCAAAGAGATGATATCACTTTACATTGTGGGTGCATCAAGGCATTGGAGCTGAATGCCGAGAGCAACGTCATTTCATAAACATTGAGGCAGCTCATATCAATACTGTACAAAAAGAAAAATTCATTTGACTCTACCGTAAGGATAAGAGGACATGATTTGTAAGGGCTACGTCATAAGTTACAGATTAAGAGAATGCCAGATAACCTAGACACCAGGCTACTATTACTTGCCAGTGAGTTTCATATGTTTTGAGTCAGTTGACAGACAGATACTCTGTGGTTGTCCACCTGGGAAGATCAGGTCCATAGGAGGACGGGCTGTTAGCATCTGAATGTTAGAAGTAACCCAAACAGGATATTTCATTTTTCAAATTTTATAACAGGAGTGAGAAAAATTTGGCCCAGAAATACAAATGTACAACATTAATTGCAACATCTGCACTCTCTACTCTTGGTAAATATATATTTTATATCCAATATTTGGAACAATTGTGTGGTATACAGTACTGAATCTAACAGGTTTAAAGAAATGTCATCGTGGAGCTTTTGTATAGTCGTATAGGTACATACAGTTTATTCAGCTTGCTGGAGCATCAAGTATTGCTGAGTTATTGACAACTTATTATCTACTGGGCAGGAGGGCATGAAGAGCAAAAGCAGCATTGAAAAAGAACAGAATTGGGAAAGCACCTACCTAGGTGACAAAGTAAAATCAATGAAATCTTTTAATATATGTCTCAGTTGAACTGTCCCTCAAAATGTGAAAATGATCATAAAACAAGTGCTTGAATTCTGTGCTGTACAAGTATTGCAGATTAATGTATGAACACTTAGGACCCACTCTGTTTTTAACCTCATGCCGTGGCATATTGCAGAATGGCAGGGTATTCACATTCCTTGTTTTAGACATCTGCTTTTCATATTCTGACTTGCTTTGATGCATGGACTTACAAATGTCCTCCAAATTGCGTCTTTCAGAGGCCTAGAGCAGATGATGTAAACACTGTAGTGACTGCGTTTGCATGAAGGAACAGATGTTTCATTGCCCCAGTCTACACTCCAAAAATATGAAAATATAAAGTCAAATGCAAAGTCAGCACACATTCCTCTCAAAAATATACCATTGCATGGTTCATAAGCAAGGAAGTATTTGTAGAACTTTCCAGCTGATGTTCCTTGGCAGCTAACGAAGTAACCATAAATATATGATATATTGCAAGGAGTGTTTATATCTATGTATCGGAAGAGTTATTATTGGTCCTTTTGCCTACTTTAAGTCACGGATAGACATTGTTTTAAAATATCTTGTGAAAATTTGAATTTTGGTTGAGGTATATAGTTCCTGGAGACTAAAACAGAATTACCAGCAGAGTAGCGTGGCCAAGTGGTTGAAAGTGCTGGATTAAGGCTCCAGTCTCTTCGGGGGCGTGGGTTCGAATCCCACCGCTGCCAAGAAAATATTTTCTAGGATGGAGTAACAACAGGCAGAAGTATAAATTAGGGGAAGAAAAGCTGGAGGTCAGCCCTGAAGAAAGGGATTTGGGGGTGCTGGTTGATAGAGGGTTCAATGAGTCAGCAGTGTCACCTGGCAGCCAGGATGCAAAACAGGAATCCTGGAATGCAATAAACATAGCATAACCAGCTGGTCAAGAGAAGTGATTGTCCTGCTGTATTCAGCATTGGTGCTGCCTCACCTTGACCACTGCGTGCAGTTCTGAGTCCCACAATTGAAGGATGTGGAGGTCCTCAAATGCCTCCAGAGGAGGGCAACAAAGTGGGTGAAAAACCTGGAAGCAATGTCCTCTGAATGACAGCTGAGGACTTTAGGTTTGTCTAATTTGGACAGAAGGCGGCTGCGGGGACTCCTTATTGCTCTCTCTCTCCAGATTCCTGAGGAGGGGAAGAGGAAAAGGGGCTGTTTCTCTCTTCTCTGTGGGATCCAGTGATAGGATGTGTGGGAACAATTCAAAGCTGCCTCAGGGGACGTTTAGACTGGCCATTAGGGAGCTTTTCTTTACCAAGAGGGTGGCCAAACACTGGAATAGACTTCCTAGAGAGGTCAATGCCCCAAGCCTGTCGGTGTTTCAGAGGCATTTGGAAAATGCCTGTACCAACATGCTTTTAAGTTTTGATCAGCCCTGAACTGGTCAGGAATTTGAACTAGGTGATCATTATCGGTCCCTTCCAGCTGAAATAGTCTAGTCTAGTCTAGTCTAGTCTAGTCTAGTCTAGTTGAATTTCGTTGTCTTCTGTCTTTACAATCAGATGGATTAAGCTTTCTGACCAGATTACATTTTTCATGATGGACTATGCTTCCGTAACACCAATGAATCATTGAAGAGGCAGCTTGTTTTGGGAACTAAGACCACAAGGGAAAACATAGATACAGTGCAATTCAGATATGCCCTCCATAAATCATTACAGTAGAGAGGGGTTGAGGTTATTTTTTTTTCAGCTAAGAATGGAGACACTTAGAACTTTTGGTGAAATAAAAAAAAATGGGTCCCCTTAAACCTTACCTACTCCCTCTGCAAAATGAGTTTTGTCTTTATTTGCTTTAACAAATTGATTAGTGACCTCTGAGCTATGCATGTAGTTAATACAATAAACAGAACTATGGTTTTGAGAAACATGATGTTAAAGACCATTTTGGTTCACCCTACTTTCCTTTTCAATAAAATTGTGTTTTCTAGCCTTTTCTGATTTATTTGTACCATGTTTTACTTCCTTTTTAAAGATGTAGTGTCAGTAAAGTAACACTTCGTGCTTACTTACCATTTAAAAATATTATGATGACTGACTTTATTTTGGGTGTTGTTCTACTCCACAGTGCAGCATTATAGATGCTTCACAGTACTTTGGACAGATTTTCAGGAAATATTGACCTTTAAAACAGCAGTACTCAATACTGCAGTATGATGAGGTTTGGTATGCATGTATGCTTTATGTTCATTCTAGTGTCATGAAAATGTATGAAAAGGATGTCCCATTCCTTTGGCATGGGTAGCCTATTTGAAAACAGCAACACAATGTTCCTGTCTTGAATCTAAAGCCCACGCAGGTCACTAATCTTTACTCTTAGGCACTTATGACTTTACTGCATGTTAAAGGTAGGACAAATGGGAGAAATACTCTGTGGTTATAGTTAACTGCTAAAATCAAAACATCTTCAGGGTTCACAGATGAAAGCAACAATAATAGGCTAGAGACAGTTTTATGTGTTTCAATCCATAAAGGGTGAAAGCTGTTCTTTTATGAATATTAGCATTTAACGTTATGAATAGTTCACAGCATGCCCATCTGGGCCTAATATTCTCAATGTTTAAATATCATTCAGCAGTTATGAAACTGTCTGAAAATGTTCTTCTCCTGCTGATTCTAAAAATGTATTTATTTCTTGGTTCTTTTATTTATAAACTTAAGTATCAGTAGTACATCTCTACAATATGGCTTATCAGACTTGGAAATAATTGCTCGGAAAGTAGTTTCTTTTTGAACACTGTTCATCAACTTCTTTGAGATTCATAAAACTCATGCTTTTTTAAGTCTGAAATTTTCAAAATTATATGCATCTATATCCCAGATTTTTACCAGCTCAGGATATGTGGTAGTCATCTCTTAATTAGACTGAAATGAAGTTATATTTCTAACTCAAAATCTGAACATCACAGACCCCTAAAATCAGAAAAGGAAATTGTGATCATCTATCCTGACTTCCTATACAACTTTCCTATACTGATATCAGGTTAAGGGAGAATATATCTCATATGCAAAAAAAGTAGCCTTGTTTTTTGTGGTTTTAGTGATGAACTGCCAAGTGTTATTTTGTGAACTTTTCCAGCATTCAGTTTTTCAGCTTTAAAATATGCAGATTTTTTTTGGTTTCAATTTCCAGATGTTCGATTCTGTTCTAATTTGTTTTCCTAGATTGGAAAATCTTCTTTTTTCACATAGCTCTTTCCTACAGAAATACCAAGAAAGAAATTCACAGAAGCTATCTTATCTTAGCCTACAGAGGCAAATACTCTACAGATTTCTTCTGTTTTCAACAGCCTTTTTCAGAGGGAGTTTCAGAACAGGACTGGGGTATTGTCCAACAATGTTTTTGTATTTACAGCTGCATGATACTAAATCATTACACTTTGTGAATACTCCCATACTCTTTTCCCCAATACTGCGATTAGTCTTAAGGTTTTTCTTTGAATAATTTTCCAATTTATCAGCCTTCTCGGATTATGAATGCCAGAACTGAACGTACTATATTAATAGAGGGTGAAATTGTGCCAAATGCAAAGTAGAAAAAGTCAGGTATTCCTATCAATATTTTCAGTTTTTGGCAACAATGGCCATATTCTCTGTTTATATTCATGAAATTATCCAGAAAGATCTCTTTGTCCTACTCAGCGATGATGCTTCCCAGGACTTCGTCTCTACAGCTCAGAATTCCTTGCTCCACAGCATGTATCTCTTTATTTTTCTGAGTTAAAATGTATACTGTTTGGTAAAGCATTGTTTAAAACATAACTGGATGTCCTTTATGCTTCATTATTTAACATTCTTCGTTGAACTGCAGCTTTATTGGTTTTCTACTTTATTCCAAGTCTTTCAAGATGTTGAATAATGTATGAACAATTAAAAGCTAATCCTGTTGGACCTCAGTGAAAGCACAATCAGTTCTGATTACCTGCTTAAAATTGTTTGAATGCTGTGAGTTTTCAATGTAGTTACTTCAGCTTCTTAATCAAATTTACCATGTCACACCAAGTAAATTAACTTCTGGAACTCAAGTAAATCACATCACTAGTTTTGTGGACTAACTCCAGTAGGCAGCTTTTTTTTTCACCTTAGTCTACTGGCCACTAGAGTAAAATGTCCATAAAATTCCATAAAATGTGCATTAAGTTCATTTAGTCCATGACTTTGGACTCCGTCTGTTATGGTGGTCACTGAGGACAGGAGCAGTGGCATGTTTCATGGAGTTATTGGGCACCAAGGCCATGTCACTGCTACATTTGCACTGTTTCTTGAGTTCACACTGGAGTTCCAACCTGTCCAGTACAGCAGCACAGGAACAGCAGTGAACCTCTGCCCATTTGCCTGTTCAGCAACATGGCCATTGCTGTTATCAAAGTTATCCCCAGGCATGGAAGAGTAAGATGACAGGTAACACAACAAAAGTCAAATGCAAAAAGCAGCCACTAATGAAGACTAGACTCTAACACACAGTAAGGCAAGCAAGACCCATGGCAAGTACAGGAACCTGCCAATTAGTGCCTAACAACTTTAACAGCTACAGCTTCACTCTAGGAAACTACTAACAAATCTCTCATTATCTAAACCCCTTGAAGCCCCAAGCTGGGAGCCAAAAAGGACTGTGGTAGCCTAACTGCAGTAAGTGGCTAAGCAACACACAGCCTCTTTGCTTACTCCCCTTTGTGGGATGGGAGGGTGAATCAGAATGGTCAAAGTGAGAAAACTTGTGGGTTGAGAAAAAGACAGTTTAACAGGTACACATGCAAGCAAGGCAAAATACGGCATTAATCCATTACTTCCCATCAACAGATGTTTAGCCATCTCTAGGAAAGCAGGGCTTCATCATGTATAGCAGTTACTTGGGAAGACAAACACCAGTGCTTTTATTGCTGAGCACAGCACCACATGGTATGGGATATCCTTTTGGTCAGTTGGGGTCTGCTGTCCTGGCTGTGTCCCCTCCCACTTTCTTGTGCATTTCTAGCCTACTCACTGGAAGGGCAGTTGAGTAACAGAGAAGGCTTTGACATTGTGTGTGTGCTGCTCAACAACAATTAAAATATTCCTGTTTTATCAATGCTATTTGCATCACAAATACAAAACATAGCCCTGTATAAACTGCTATAAAGAAAGCTAACTCTATCTCAGGGCAAAACAGCACATCTAGGAATTACCCACATTAATCAGATTATATCCTAAAAGGTATCTGTTTTGAGAGAATGTGCTTTCTATAAATCATACCAATGACAAGTGTCACAACCCAGCCTGGATTGTCCAGGCAGGGATCTTCCCGTAGAATTTATGGGCTCAGTACCCACTGGGCTAAATGAAGGCAAAACGATGCCAAACAATTGATTCAAAAAGGAATTTATTTGTACAGGAATTCTTAGGGATAAAATTGGCATTGGCTTACCTAATCTGTATTAAGAGGAAAGAAAGAGGGAAAGAGAGGAAAGGGAGAGAGAGAAATGTGCAAGGACACCACCTGGGCTCTGGTCCTCTTCTTCTCTCTCCCAGGATGGCAGGTGTGCTGCTGCAAATGATCCCTCTTCCAGAGTATTATTTATAGTTTTTGGTGGGGCCTGCACAGTGCTTCTTCTAGGAAAGTTCTAGAACTTATTTTGGGAGGCTTAGGAAGCTCTGGAGTCTGAGGTGAGGTACCTGCAGTGTGACCTCTCTGGGCAGCAAGCGCAGCTGGGCTGTGTGCAAGAGTGAGGTAAGGCTGAAGGTCACTGCCTTTGCTGCAGTCGAAACAAAGTAGTCTAAGGCAGGAAATCAAGTTGTTTAAAGCAACCAGAAAGAATAAGTCTCTTAAAATAAGGAATACAAGGGTAGGAAGTGTGGCAACAGGGTACAGCATCAAATTAGGCACACCTGGCAAAGGACATAAAGGTTTATGAGAAGCAAGATTTTTACATGTAAACTAAGACTGACAGTAAAACCGAAGAGAGAATGCTCCAATACTTATCAAGTAAGAAGAGCCAATAACACATGATGTGAAGATGATTGGGGAATTTAATATCCCTTCAGCTTCATTTTCATTAAAAAGGTCAGCTGTGATCAGATGGATAACATAATTACCATCAGTGGTGACAGATCAAGAATTGGCAAGTCAAAAGAAAAGCTTCTGTTCGAGATTACTTAGATAAGCTCATTGGGTGTGACAATAGTCATCCCAAAGTAAAGAATCTTAGGTTTACATTGTTTAAGTACATGCGGCAGTAGCTGCGGGCACCAACCAAGTTAGGCTCATTGCTGTTTACAGCAGCAAAATTAAGAATGTGTTGATTAGCATTACCCAAGAATTAGCAGCAACTGCAAATAAGTGCTGCCACATTTGTGATTTAGAATAAACACCCTCAAATGAGTAACTACCTTGGTCAGAATAGTATCAACCTTTGAACAGATATTTAGATCTCAGTTATTTTCTTTTCACTTAAATTGCTCCTGGTAAACCTATTAGAAGATGATAATTATTCTTATAAAAAAGCTAAAGAATATTTTGGGGTTTGTGGATAAATGTTTTGGATAAAACTTTGGAATGATAACTTTTCAAATTCCAAAATCCAAAATAGATCAGGAGCAGTTTCTGTACTGAGAGTGGTATTGTCCATTCAAACTCGTGTAAGTGACATTATTGTGTGTAAGTATCAGCTATAAAAAGCAACTCTCTGATCCACACCTGTCAAGGCAGCAATAGTAGGGGATTTTTTTCTTAGAAGCTATATTATTGATTCAATTGATTTTAGAACAGCTTTCATAGCTTGGCAGAAGGTAGATATATTCACTAAAATATTGCCAACAGCATTCATAGAAATGTTACATTACTGTTTGTTCATAAATTCTTTTTTAAAAACTTTTAGACAAAGGTTCATGAACTAAGGTAGCATGGTTTCTTTCAGGTATTCTTATTGCAACATTTTCCTAGGTCCACAGCATCATCTTTTTCCCTTTGTTTCTTTCATAACTACTTCACTGCTATAACACTATGTCTTCCTTGTTGCCGCTCTGTTCACTCAGTACCTCCAGTGTTACAGAAGACATCCTCCTCATGGGTTCACACACTTTAACTGAGTTGTAATGACATCTACCTCTAAAGATTTAACTACTTTTCAGTGTGTGGAGTGTTATGCTCAAGAGCAGCAAACCTTATATAGAAATAAAGCCATGAATTATTTGTTCATGTAGTGGAAATCTTAAGAATCAGGTGTCTCCTAACATCAAAGTTCACAAACATTGTAAGACTTCAGTATTTTTGAGACCTAATGCCCTCTTTCCACTTGGATTTATATCATTCATTGGCTTGAGTTAAATTGATCAATAGATTGGGTGTATGAAGCCAGCTGCTAGAGGGATTCACACTGTCTGTGTATATAGATACATAAACGTGTATAAATGGCTGTCGGTGCTGGGCTGGATGTTCAAATGTTGGGTCCCCTTTACACATCAGACAACTGATGCTTCATCAAGTTAGTGGGTTGCACTGATCACCCAGCAGGGTTGGACAGGAAAACCCAGTTGCCCAGGAATTTTGGAAGTGATAATGGATTGACTGGAAGGCAAAGATTTGGGTATGTCCTCAGAGGAGGAGGTAACGTGCTGAAAAGGCCCCACCATGAAGCAGTCTGCCAGAAAATGAGAAGTGATATGCCTTGTTCACTGCTGGATCTTGTCATATTGCAGTAGAACATCAAAGCTGGAAAGCTGCTGAGTGGAGACCTACATGACAAGTAGCAGAAGCTGCTGAAGGACAAGGGGTATCAGGTGAATTTGCAGAGGTGAAAGCTATGCTACTGGCTTTAGATATTGCTGAATAAGAAAAATTGCTGGTACTTTGTGTGGTGTGACACACACACAAAAAAAGAAACAGTTCCTGTAACTCTTTTTATTTAACTAATTTAAAAAATCAACTGTGATCACCTCAAAATGATTCCCTTCTGAGTTGACATACAGCTGCATACAACACTGGCAGTGTTCAGAGCGATTCTGCAGATCATTTTCTGGAAGGCTGTTGAGAATCTCATTGTTTTTGCTTTCACATCTACTGACAAAAAAATGGGTTACTTTGAGCACTGACTTTTTTTTTTTGGATCTTTTCATTGTAAGCCTCAGTTAATAATTGAAAAGTTTGCATTGTGGATTTCTTCAGTTTCACAAGAAACTTGATGTTAACTCACTGTTCACTCTTGCGCGCCAACATTTTCCTGCCAAGGGTAAGAAAACCTCTATATTTTAATAGGTGTTCACTCGTACTGAATGAAGCGATCAAGTTGAGCCTTGTCTCACTCTGATAGGTTAGAACACATTCTATAATTATCTCTTTGTCTCTCTCCTCCCACTCTTGTTTCGTGAGCTATAGGGGTAGTCTTTGGGTTTTTGTGTTGGACCTCAGATATATACACACAGATATCACTGCCTCAGTCCATAGACCGTCCTTGAAATTGTCCTTTGAATTAATTTAGTCCATGACTTTCATCTCCATCTGTCACAACAGTCTTTCAGGACAGGAGAGATGGTAGATTGTGTTGGACTGCTGCATGCTGCATTGTCATTTGGTGAGGCCCGTGCCCATGGTCTGTGGGTTGAGGATGTCAGTGAAGAATGACAGCCGCCGAAGCCTGTTCTGGTTCCATCACTGCTGCACCTTGCTCAGCTTCATCAAAATTCATTCTTGATTACTCTGGGTGGTCCTCACTGTAATAACTTTGATATGACACATAGTAATCACAGAAGTGATGACAAAAGAATTACGTAGATAATTAACATCGTATAGTTCATATTACTGGCTATTCTCACTCAAAATCAAATCCCCTTGAGGTATACACTGGCCTTTCTCATCCTTCCACATCACTCACCAAGTGCACCCATGTCCCTGAGCAAAAACAATCCCATGGACGGCTTTTCTGGACACTGACTGCTCCCATTTCATTTGGAATACCATCTGGACTGATTGTCTAGATGTTGTTTGTTCCAGAGGACATGCTCTACAGGATCATCAAAGAAAGTGAATTGTAAAAAGCTGAAATGTCATCTACAGGTTTATGAGTTTCACATGTTTCTTCTCAATCTAGTACCACACAGAATATTTTAGAAAAAGATGCAAGGAGTTTCCCAAAGTCCCACGAGTTTACTCAAATGTATGCTGTTGAGGAGAACGTTTAAAAGGATACATTGAGATGAGAGATAGCTGGTGGTTTAAAACTACTTTTAAACAAGTCTTACAAAGGAGTAAACTGTACAGGAATACATTCCTATTTCAATCCTGCAGAGCTAAGTCCTGCTTTTATCCCAGCTGAAACCAGGACAAGAATCTTTCTTAAGAGAGTTTTTAAGCTAAGAGGGTAGATAAAATATAGTTTATAAAGTCAAAGGGAGTGTGGGTGGAAGCTCATTCCTTTGTATATCCTCCAGTCTCCTCTAAGTATTCAAATAAAAAAGTACATTACTTTATATCCTTCACTGTCTTACTCTCAGGCAGAATCAAATTTAAGGATTTGATTTGCAACTTACGCATTGACCATAGTAAATCAAAGGCTATGCCTTAGAGGTAAAATTTGATCCTAAAATTCCATGGCAAAAATTGTTGTTTAATTATATGTGTACTGCAGTCTGACTTTGAAAAGTACTTGCAAGTGAAAGGAAAACTGTCTTTTCAACTCCTTATATTGGTGTCAGTTTAACTAATGGGCCAGTTAATTAACTAATCGGTGTGATTTACAGGCCTTCTCCTGAAATAAAACAGATTAAATATACCGCTTAATTGCTTAGTATGGATTGACAGTCTAGTGGTGAGCCTGGCCCAAAGTTTCCACAAAATTTCTTGAAGTATATTTCTACTAGAAGAATATCAGCAGGTACAGAAAAGGAACAAATGGTAATTCTTGTAAAACATAATGTGTTTGTCCTTAATAAAACTTAATATAGAATGACAATTACTGCCAAGTGTGATTAAATTAATACAAATTTTAGTAAGTTTTTGTTAAGAAGGGAGCACTGACCTTTCAAAGCCTTATAACCTGGTTGGAGAATTTTATACAGAAAAAAGTATATTAACTAATACAATTGAGACATCAGAATTACCAGCTGTATCCTATGAAACAGATAATAATTCCTCTTCACCTCAAACTGCTTCAAACTGCAGTATTTTAACTATATTATGCAAGATTTTGAGTGCTGTCTCCAAAATGCATTATTACATTTGAAAAATTAGTTTGTTCCTGAGTTCACAGTAGTCTACCAAAATTCAGTCAATGCCTCCAAATTTATTTTGAACCATTTATTCATATCTTAGTAGACATTATAGTTGACTTTTAAATGAGATTTTCTTGAGTTGGACTTGAACTGTCTCTGGCACAGCACAGTTTGGATATCCCAAAGATCTTGAGCAACCCACTGTGGGCAAGTGGATCCTGCTCTATCAGTCTGTTATAAAGAAGTTATCTACACAAAAAAGTCCATTCAATGCCCTGAGATATAGGAAGGAATCTGAGAAAACTAGGTTGAAGTATTTGCCTTTCTGGTGAACTCACAAGCTCTCCTCAGAAGCGTGTATCCTATAGTTCCTCTGCTCTGCCCATAGAAATCTGGCTGCGAGTTGCTGATTTTTCCAGCTCTCTAAGCTTGCTTTCATCAGCTTTAGGACTTTGTGATTCTTTCATTGCTTACTCTAGCGTTTCTTTTTCCAGATATATCTTCCTTTAGTTCATTCATATTACTTTCCCGCTGTTTTCAAGTAATATTGCAATTATATTATTGAAGTCTTGGTTTCCACCAACCTGAAAATGAGACACATAGACCTATTTATGTTCTCAAGGTTGATTTTGCAGCCACCTGTCCTGGACAGTCTGATATTTTTATTGACTTCTTAAATTCCAGAAGATATGATAAAATCTGTATGAAGATCCTATTGCTTTAATAATAAAGCCAATATAATAATCACAAAGTAACTGTCTTGCAGTACACACCTTTTTAAGTGATAGAATTAGACTTCTCAGTTTGAACTGGTTGTATTCTTCATATTGCAAACTTTTTTAAAGAACAAAACTATATTTCAAACTTCCAGCTCTTCTGTGTTCTGGTAATGAATAATTAGGTGGTTTTATTTTAGGGAAGTGCACATGATAAGCCTTGGTGTATATTCACTGCCCCTCTTGTTGTACACTGGATGCAGGAAGTCCAGATTAATACCTTTAATAGTAGGTTTCAACCCAATATATCTTTAACACTTTTTATTTAAGAGTGTTGTGACTGGTGGAATATTCATACTGGATTCACTGAAGATGTGTTTTTAAACACTTTGTAAAGAGCCTACCAAATATAAATCAGAATTTAAAATGTTTTATTAAAAATATTTCTATTCTTATGGTTTCAAGATAACCTTTAAAATGGAAATCAATCCATAGCACCTGTTTTGAATTTATAACAAGGCAGCCTAAAATAATGTCACCAAGAGAGGTTAAATAATAACTCTTCTAACTGACTTTAACAATCTTCAGGGAAAATGTCTCCTTCTGATAGCAAAGACCTGGGATTTTTTAAAGTCTTAAGTTTTACATAGCCTTTAGAGATTACTCTACAAAATTATCTAACTTGCTCCAGCAAGAATTCTCCTGTGAACTGACACCTCATAGTCTCTTTGACCGTGACAAAGAGCGTTTAGGATTTTGGCTTATTTTTTAAGATCCCATTTGGCAGAATTTAGAGTTCAAAACTGATCACATATTTTAATTATGAATGACAGCACTAACTGTTCTGCACAGCAACAGCTTAAAGATTTTATGGAGGATTTAAATATGTAATATAACATAACAAGTGGTTGGAACATTTTCACCTGTGTGACATTTCAACAAAATATATTGGTTCACCAAAGTGCTAATGGTTCTATGCAAATTTCACTTAGGAAGTTTTTTGTTAAAAAAGAAAGCTTTGTTGAGAAGAGTAAAATACAGGTCAGTGTCTGGAGTATTGTCTCGAATATTATGAATGTAAATTTACATCTCTTCATTGAGACTGAAAAGCTTTGCTGTGTTGTAAATACAGCAGTGACCTCCAGTTGGGGTCAGAGCACTAGTACATGAGCAGTCAGGTTACAAAATCTGACTCATGTAAATAAGAGTAAAAGGATACATAGAAATCAAAAACTTTGTCTCTAATTTAGGTAGTGTAACTTTTATTTCTAAACGGCCATGTGTCGTAATCTTTCTGTTTGTTTAGTTTTCATATTTGTTAAATCAAGAGCTGTCAAACAAAAACACTGGATGTAAATAGTTGATGACATCTCAAACCTCAAATATTGCAATGTTTCTACTCGAATAATTATTGCAAGTAACTAGTACAGCAACATACATAAAATTTAGCTTGCTTTGTCATACTTTTCCAGTTCAGTCCCACCAAATCTAATAAACCAAAATTACAACTATCCCAAAACTGATTGAATAAAATCTTCACGTAATGAAAAATTTTCCAATTTTGTCCTGACTAAAGTCAGTGGAAGGTTTTAAGTCAAGACTTTGACTTAATCTTGAAGGAGAATGTGTTTTTAAGGGTACAGAGTTATTGATAAGCCTAAAAGAAAAGGCTATGTCTGAAGTATGTAATTCATATAACTGAAATAAGTTTTTTTAAAAAATTTTGAAAATATTTTTCCAGATTACTTTTCCTTTCTAGGATACAGAAGGACAGAAGAAACAGTCCTTTCTGCAGAACATTTATGATTAAGTAAGGCAAAGAGATAAAGTATCTTAAGAGGTTAAGGAAAGTCTCTGGGGTCCTGATTCATTCTACCTCTCTCTAGGCACTGTGCTTAAAAATGTAGTTAATGGATGCTCCCTATAAACCTAGCAAGGAAAGAGAGGAATCTCCAAGGAGAGATTCAAATCAAAGACAAGGTATTTTCATTTGGGATGCCTCTTTTACTCACCAGTATCATAAATAAAGAACCTGTGGCAAAAATAGTCTTAATTTAGGAATGTCAGCCAGGTGCCTAAAGTCAGAAAGGGTGAAGCTGATCCAGGATGAGAGATAATGGATGTTGAGCCAGAAAATAGTGCTGGCTGTACAGGTGGAAATAATGTCTTCGTCATCCGGTCTTGGATCATGCTGCAAGGTAGTATGACACAGAATTCACAAAAACTAGAAATTGCTAATTACTACAAACCTGTCCAGTTTTAAAGAGAGCATGGCCGGTATGAAAACATATGCAAATGTATGTTCTATTTGACAACTTGTAACCTTACTGCATGATGTGTAGTATACTCAAGTCTTGTGGGAAGGAGTTATTTTGACTCAAAGTTAAGTTACTTATTGTTTGGTCACATGAAAAAATTATAAGCTTTGCATTAAGGGAGCTTCTATAACTTTATTTAATTCAAAATTATTGTTCAAGTGTCTGATAATAATGCCAAAAGCCATGTGAAAGATGAGGAATAACTGTGATTATCAGCACCCTTTTCTTCCCCTCAAAGCTCGGATCTCTACAAGTCAATGATATATTGTACATATATGGATATTATGATTTTTTTCCCAATTATTTATCTTTTTCTTAATACTACATCACCATTCCACGCGATTTATTTTGTCACTGGCTTCTCTTGCTAATGCTGCATGAACCATCTCAATTAAAGGATCAAATCAGAGGTTGAAAATCAAAGTAGGAAATCAAGGGGGGTTTCTAGCCTCACATCCATAAATATTGTAGAGGCAATTTCTTTACAAATATTTATACCATAACTCCCTGCCCTTTAAAAAATAATTATTTCTCCTACATTCAAATAATTGTACTTTCTTAGGAACTAGATTAACCTCAATTGTTAATTAATGAGGTAACACTAAAGATGGATGTTTTTTCCTCTAGGGTTTTAAAATATATTTTGGATACAAAGAAACTCGGAATGTTTGTTTTTTTAAAAAACATGCACTAGGAAAGCCCTATTGCTCTATAAATTCATGATTTTCATCTACCTTTAACGAAAACAGAGTTCACATTCTTTTCTCTTTTAAACTGTAAGCATACTTTGTATAAAAACACACATATACACATTCATGCATCTATATTACACTAATAACTAAATACTAAACAGGTGTTATTGTCTTGTAATAAAATTTGTGAAAATATTTATTAGTGTAGAAACAGAAGTTTGTGGAAAATACTTTTCTTATGTTTTTAATGGCTTAATTTTCTGAACACCTCTTGCTCCCACCCATGCACTGCAATGTTTTTACTGTGAAATGCATTTAGGAAAAGATGATAACTTAAATACGAATAATTTGTAGATACTTGATTTTATTTGGCCATGGTCAGATGGACATAATTGGAGGCTTATGCTTTGTACCTGCCGAAATGCATTTATACTAACACAATTGACCCTGAAATGCATTCAGCTAAACCTTGAGATTTTAAATCACAGCTGTCTCTTATCGCTTAAAATGCACACAATGGTAGACTTTCTGTTTTTCTCTTCTGCATGCAAGTAACATAAAAATTAATGGTTAATGCAAATAACTAGTCAAATAGATGAAGGAAATAAGAAAATAATACATCATCAATGAATTTTCTATTTTACTTTTCTCCTTTTTATTGGCAGCCAATTGCACCCATTCATGTTTTGCTTATGAAGGATACTCTAGGGGAAAAAATTATAATCTACTCATACATAAAGTATTTGGTGACTGCTGAGTGAAAGAGGCACTTGTTACCTTTTTGAAATTTCACTTCCCACACAAAAGAGAAGAAGAAAACTGACACCTTTACTGAGAAAGACATGGAGGAAATTAGACCTAGACAGGGAAAAGAAAAAGAAAGAAAGCGGACTGCTGTGAAACACAAGATTATAGAATGTTCTGGAAAACACAGATGAAACTGACAAGTATAAATCACTCTTGAGAAGAAGACACAGTAGTAGATTTTGTCCCTGTTGGGTGTGGGAAGACTTATCCAAAGTGAATGATAAAACGAGAACTCTCCTTTAAATTGTGTGCCTACATAAATTTTTTTCTGATGAAGGGGGTGGAAGCTTCTGTTTACAGTAATCTGCTTCCATAAAATGAGAGCACTGTGGCTATTTCCTTTCTTTTCATCTTCAAGAAAGAGGATTCACAGTATCCTATAACAATTTATGCTGGTTTTGCACTATTTCGGTTATATACATCTACCAGTTGCCAGAAGGAAGGATAATGATGTGCTGAGATGATCTTAAAACATCCCCTTATCCTGCTGCCTTCCGCTGAAAAGCCAGAATAATCACATTTAAGGAAATAGTTGATAGAAATTTAGTAGAATAAGCTTGAATCTATTTGTCTGACCTGGATTAGAACTCGGTACAGAACATCTAAGAGTTATCCCCTAAAATGCTGGTTTACTTGTTGTTTCTTGAATATATTCTATAACTGAAGATTTGTTTTCTGCCTGTCTTCATTTTTCAGACTATGCCCTCTCCTTATGGCTTTCTCAGAATGCAAAAGCTTGTTGAATTAATTTATATGCTAGATAAATTTGAAAAATTAATCTGGAATACTTAGTTGATTTGGTTTTAATTGTAAAAAACACTATAGTAATGTAATACTTTGGCACTGTAATTATGTTTATCTTTAAAATTAGTTTTAGTGTAGAGTTGTAGCATTTCCTAGAGATCTGAGTTGCTTAAGCTCTACATTCTTCCTCCCGGAGTAAGCTTGCGGCACTTTATGGAGATGTGGGTGGGAATGGAACTGGGAAGGTAATGAAAAGGAGAAGAAAATCTCCTTGATTTTACTTATCTTTTGCTTTATTTTCCTCACATTTTATTTTGTGGTTTTCCCCTTGCTTCTTTGTTAACCACGTTCTTCTTCATACCTTGTGTGTTTTGTCCTATATTTGTACTACGGGACTTCCTACCTCAAGCTCACTGAGTGTGCAGCTGAGTGTTTGTTTCTCCCCATCAGCGTGCCCAGTTCCTTGCTCCAAGTCTATGGACAGTGCTAATTCTGTGCTCTGTTGCTTCTTACAACTAACTTAAGGCATGTATTCAAGTTTTCACTGAATTCCTACTGAAAGTCAGTGCTGTGGCTGAGAATAGAGACTAGGTCATACAGGTTTGAAGTCATAAGTGACTAGAATACTCTGTGAAATATAAGGACTAAGGGAATTAGCCAAAATAGCCTATGGGGTTTTTTTTAACTAATAACCTTTTTTTTTTTTTTTTTTTGACAAAACCTTTTGTGTGCTGTTTCATGTATACAACTTATCCTTTTCATAGTTTGTGATGTATCTTAAACCAGTCTTGCTGCCCCTTCTTTATCCTGTGATTTTGAAATACAAATTTTTAGCATACTGTCTTNGTAATCCACAAAAGGCTCTGGGGGGTTTTTTTTTCAAATAACATCTTTTTTTTTTTTTTTTTTTGACAAAACCTTTTGTGTGCTGTTTCATGTATACAACTTATCCTTTTCATAGTTTGTGATGTATCTTAAACCAGTCTTGCTGCCCCTTCTTTATCCTGTGATTTTGAAATACAAATTTTTAGCATACTGTCTTGAGGTGTAGAAATGACCATAAACATGGATCTATGTACATCTTTGACTACTTAATTTGGGGAAAGAGAGGAGGATAGCTATTCACTGATTCTCTACTTGCATCGGTGTCTAGTGCAAACAGCTATGCCCATAAGACAAGAAAGTAGATAGATAGATAGATAGATAGATAGATAGATAGATAGATAGATAGATAGATAGATAGATAGATAGATAGATAGATAGATAGATAGATAGTTATGCCTGGTTGACAGACTCCCTTGGGAGGCAGTCCTGAAGGGCAAAAGTGTCCAGGAAGGTCAGACATTTTTCAAGAAATGTTAAAGGCACAGAAACAGGCTGTCCCTTTTCCCAAAATATGAGCAAATGGGGAAGAGGACAGACCTGGCTGAACAGAGAGCTTTGACTGTAACTCGGGGAAAAAAAATTAGTTCATGACCTTTGGAAGAAGAGACAGGCAATTCAAGAGGACTGCTATGTTGTGAAGTTATCCAGGGAGAAAATCGGAAGGGCTAAAGCCCAGCTAAATCTTAATCTGGCAACTACTGTAAAGACAATAAAAAAAGGTTTCTATAAATTAGCAAAAAAAGGAGAATCTCCATCCTTTATTGGATGTGGGGAAAACTTAGTGACAAAGGATGAGGAAAAGGCCGAGTTACTTAACGCCTTTTTCACCTCAGTCTTTTATAGTAAAACCATTGTTTTCCAGGTACTTTCAGCTCCCTGAAAGACAGGGATTGAGAGCAGAATGAAGCCCTTGTAGGCCAAGAGGAAATGGTTAGCAACTTGCTACTCCACTGAGACACACACATATCTATGGGGCCAGATGAGATCCGTCCAAGGGTGCTGAGGTAGCTGGAGGAATCGTCATTTCTCAGGAGTCCTAGCTAACTAGGAAGGTACCAGTTGGCTGGAGGTCATTAAATGAGATGGTGTAGGGATTTCTTTAATTGTCTTAGATGTTTTATTTTTTATATGCTAAACAATTGTCTTAGTGTGAAACTATATGTGGTTGAGGCTTTGGGCTGCTTAACATCCTGTGAGTGACTGAAAACTGCTGAATCACTCTGGCTGAGCAGTCAAAGGAGTGAACATCCTGAGCTGTGCGTGCACACGGAGAATTCATGTAGCTCCTGTACTGGGGTCTGTTGAGCTGTGAGCAATTCCTAGAAACGCCTAGATCAAATTCTGGAACCTTCCAGAAGGGACATTTTCCAGCAAAGTCTTTGTGGAAGTGTGGTGAAGTCCCTTCTTTGTAAGCATCATATGATAATGAAGGGTAGACTCTCATCTGTATATTGTGCACCCAAGAAGCCATAGTGCATGCCCGGTGGCCCTTGGGCAAGAAGGACCAAAAGGAGGATCCAGGAAACTTAGAGGCCTGTCGGTGTGACCTTGGTGCAAAGGAAAGGTTATGGAGCAGATTGTCTTGAGTACCATTACATGACACCTATAGGATAACCGGATGACCAGGCCTAGTCAACATGGGTTTAGGAAAGGCAGGTCCTGCTTGACTAACCTAACCTCCTTCTATGACAGAGTGACCTGCTTAGTGGATGAGGGAAAGGCTGTGGATGTAGTTTACCCTGTCTTCAGTAAAGCATTTGACACTGTTTCCCACAACATTCTTCTTAAGAAACTGATTGCTCATGGCTTGGATGGGTGTACTTTTTGCTGGATGAAAAACTGGCTGGATGACCAGACCCAAAACGTTCTAGTGAATGGAGTTAAAGGTAGTTTGTGGCCAGTCACAGGTGGTGTTCCTCAGGTCACGGTATTTGGATCAGTTGTGTTTAGTATCTTTATCCCTAAGTCCTGAGGGAATTGGCTGATGTGGTTGCCCGGCCACTCTCCATAACATCTGAAAATTCGTGGTAGTCAGTGGAAGTCCCTTGTGACTGGACCATGGAACAGATCCTCTTAGAAGCCATGCTAAAGCACATGGAGGACAGGGAGGTGATTCAAGACAGCCAAAATGGCTTCTCCAAGGGTGAGTCCTGCCTGACCAACCTAGTGACTCTTTACAATGGTGTGACCGCATCAGTGGACATGGGAAAAGCGATAGATGTAATCTGTCTGGACTTCTGTAAAGCCTTTGACACAGTCCCCCAAAACGCCCTTCTCCATAAGTTAGATATGGATTTGATGAGTGGTCAACAACTCGATGTCCAGATGGAGACCTGTGACAAGTGGTGTCCCTCAGGGCTCTGTACTGGAATCGGTGCCATTTAATATTTGCATTAATGATATAGACAGTGAGATCAAGTGCACGCTCAGCAAGTTTGTGGATGACATCAAGCTGAGTGGTACAGTGATCACACCAGAGGGACCTGGACAAGCTGGAGGAGTGGGCCTGTGTGAACCTCATGAGGTTCAACAAGGCCAAGTGCAAGGTCCTACATCTGGGTTGGGACAATCCACAGTTTTAATACGGGATAGTGGGCAACGTGATTGAGGGTAGCCCTGTGGACTTGAGATTGCTGATTGATGAGGAGCTTGACATGAAGCCAGCAATATAGGCTCACATCCCAGAAGGCCAACAGTGTCCTGGGCTGCTTCAAAAGAAGCGTGACCAGCAGGTTGAGGGAGGCGATTCTCTCCTTCTACTCTGCTCTTGTGAGATCTCACCTGGAGTATTGTGTTTAGTTCTGGAATCCCTAACTTAAAACGGTTGTGGAATTGTTGGAATAGGTCCAAAGGAGGGCTATGAAGGTGATCAAAGTCTGGAGCACCTCTGTTATGAGGACAGGCTGAGAAAGTTGGGATTGTTCAGCCTGGAGAAGACAAGGCGCTGGGTCGACCTCATAGTGGCCTTCCAGTACACGAAGGTGGCCTACAAGAAAGTTGAGGAAGGACTTTTTGCAAGGGAAAGTAGTGATAGAATGAGTGGAACAGCTTTAAACTGTAAGGGGAAAGATTTAGCATTAGACATTCACAATGATGGTGGTGAAACACNTAATACGGGATAGTGGGCAACGTGATTGAGGGTAGCCCTGTGGACTTGAGATTGCTGATTGATGAGGAGCTTGACATGAAGCCAGCAATATAGGCTCACATCCCAGAAGGCCAACAGTGTCCTGGGCTGCTTCAAAAGAAGCGTGACCAGCAGGTTGAGGGAGGCGATTCTCTCCTTCTACTCTGCTCTTGTGAGATCTCACCTGGAGTATTGTGTTTAGTTCTGGAATCCCTAACTTAAGACGGTTGTGGAATTGTTGGAATAGGTCCAAAGGAGGGCTATGAAGGTGATCAAAGTCTGGAGCACCTCTGTTATGAGGACAGGCTGAGAAAGTTGGGATTGTTCAGCCTGGAGAAGACAAGGCGCTGGGTCGACCTCATAGTGGCCTTCCAGTACACGAAGGTGGCCTACAAGAAAGTTGAGGAAGGACTTTTTGCAAGGGAAAGTAGTGATAGAATGAGTGGAACAGCTTTAAACTGTAAGGGGAAAGATTTAGCATTAGACATTCACAATGATGGTGGTGAAACACTGGCACTGGTTGCCCAGGGAAGCTGTGGGTGCCCCCTCCCTGGAAGTTTCAAGGCCAGGTTTGATGGTGTCTTGAGCGGTCTGGTCTAGTGGGAATTGTCCCTGCCCATGGCAGGAGTTTTGGAACTAGATGATATTTATGATCCCTTCCAACCCAAACCATTTGATAATTCTGTGATCAATGATCTGGATGAGGGGATCAAATGCACCCTCAGTGAGTTTGCAGATGACATCAAATCTGGGTGTTGATCTGATGAGGGTAGAAAGGCTCTGCAAATGGATCTAGACAGGCTGGGTCAATGGGCTGAGGCAAGCTGTATGGGGTTCAACAAGGCCAAGTACTGGGTACTGTTCTCCAGTCACAACAACCTCATGCAACATTGCAGGCTTGGGTAAGAGTGGCTGGAAAGCTGCCTGAAGGAAAATATGAGCCAGCAGTGTACTCAGATGGCCAAGAAGGTCAATAGCATCTTAGCTTACATCAGAAATCATGTGGTGAGCAGGACTAGGGAAATGTCCTCTGTACAGTTTTGAGTCTCACTAAAAGAAAAACATTGAGATGCTGGAAAGTGTGAAAACAAGGGCAATGAAGCTGATAAAGAGTCCAGAGTAGAAGTCCTGTAAAGAGTGGCTGAGGGAACTCCAGTTGTTTAGCCTGGAGAAAAGAGGCTGAGGGGAGAACTTACTGCTCTCTACAGCTACTTGGAAGAAGGTTGTATCAAGATGGATGTTGGTGTCTTTTCCCAAGTAGTTAAGTGACAGGACAAGAGGAAATGGACTCAGGTTGTACCAAGAGAGGTTTAGATAGGATATTAATAAACATCTTCATTGAAAAACCCATCAAGTGCTGGAATAAGCTGCACAGGGAAATTATTGAGTCACCATCCCTGTAAAAGAGTGTAGACGTGGCTCTTAGGGATATGGTTCAATGGTGGACTTGGCAGTGTTAAGTTTACTACTGGATCAATCTTAAATGTCTTTTCCAACCTAAAGGAGTCTATAATTCTATAGATAGATTGATAGACAGACTGATGGATAGATAAAGGCACACTGATATTTCTATGAATGAAAGAACTGGCATGACTTAAATGAAATACTTTTCTAACCTTTTCTTCTGTCATTGTGGATACAGATATTGACTGAAACGTGCACAGCCACTTGTTCAGAAAGCACAGGAGAACCATCTGCTCCCAGCAACACTGTTGCACAGATTACTGTTTCTAACACTAACAGAGTAGGAAATTAATATGAAATCAAGTGAGTACTCCACATACATGAACACATCTTCCTGTTGATGCCTCAGGGTCTGCTGTCACATTCTTTCAATCAGCTGTTCACATGCAAAGTGCTGTGCAGAGAGTCCCATCATTTCCAGAAACTAATATTTATGAGAGACTAAACAAATAACATCAGGATTGAGACCAAGATTAGACACAATAAAATCACGTGATTAAAATTTATAACTTCAATCCATAACCATGTAAGTAAAGATTACCCCGCCCCCTTCCCCCCCCCCAAAAAAAAACCCCCCATGTTACATGGATAGAACTCATACTTACCCTGCTATGTTTATGTAATAAATCTTCTCCTGACATGACATGCTAGGGATATTTTAGCATCTTAACAGTGTTGTGAAATGACACCATGGCATGAAAGCTGTAAATTTATTCCATGGTGAAATGATTTAACAGAGTAGCAACAAAACCAAATAAAAAGCTGATCGCAATGCCTCGCAAACCTGTGATGTCCAGAGGGCATTCTTCAGCAGTTCTGCAGCATGCTAAACAATACAATAAATAAAGGTAATTATCCAAATGATGTTATAATGCTAAGTCAAATATGGCCTTATGGAGAAGTCTCATGCAATTAAACAGAGGAAAAACCTTTAGAATCATGTAGGAAGGAAATATTTACTCCATTTTGTAGAACACGGTTCCTTATTAAAATCTCTACAACAGTGCAAGAGTTGTATAGAAAAGTGACCACTTTCTTTCAATAACTAAATGATTTAAAAAGCATGGAGTGTTTTTCTGTAGCTAGATTTTATGCAGTTGTCTAGTCACTAAACACACAACAGTATGATTGAATGCCAGCTGATTCATTCAAGCTAAAATCACTGAAAAGATGAAGTAATTCACAAAAACTTACTGTTTAAATACAGTTTCTGACTTCTATGAAAATAACAAACTACCCTACTTGCTAGTATTTTATGATAAATAAAAGGAATTGAGTCAAATTGTGTGGTTTCACATGGTGAGAGCATGCTCTGTAAGGTCTCTGACCCAGATTTGTCCTTTGTGTATTACTTGACGGGGAGAACTAGACTGGAAAGATTTCCTTTGCTGGTGACACTTCTTGCTGGTATAATTTGTTGGTGAACGTTATGATCTCTTTCCCCTTCTGGTTTTATAATGGAGGTGGGGGTGCAGGTATGATGGAGAATGGACTACCCTGATGTCTGCAATTGTTACTATGCAGTTTCTCTGAAGACTCCAAGTTAATGCTCAAGCCAGAGGTGTACACCCTGAAAGTAACAAAGTTCCCTGGGCTCCGGGTTCTCACTTCCTTTTTTGGTAAGGGCTATTCTTTAATGATATACTTCCAAGCATAGAATTAAAAGTAGTGAAAATTCACCTGTAAATACTCCTGAATGTCTCTTTTGTCTTGAAATTTTCTTCAAATAATACACTTGGAGATTGAAATACCAATGTTTTCTTCTGTCTTACAGTCCCCATTCTTAGAACAGCTTTTAAGGATTTAATAAATTTAATTCCTACAACAG
The DNA here is from genome assembly GCA_013389885.1 of Geococcyx californianus. Taxonomy (NCBI): domain Eukaryota; kingdom Metazoa; phylum Chordata; class Aves; order Cuculiformes; family Neomorphidae; genus Geococcyx; species Geococcyx californianus. Next base: position 116,764 of record VWPV01010445.1, read on the forward strand.
GGTCCATCACTTATCATTAAAACTAATATGTATTTAGCTTGGTTTGGCCCGATACTCTTTGTCCGTTCTTTTCATTTTTAAACTTGGCCATCAGTCAAGCCCATATACATATTTTCACTCTTGTCTTTAGACTTTGAATCAAACTGAATGGAATAGACAAATTACTTGCAGGCATGATTCCCTTGGATGTAGTACAGTTACAAAATTACGAGCTTGTCTTGATGAGAAATAATTGTGCACATGTGAGCACTGGTTTTCTAATCACCTTCAGTTCCATTGTAGTTGGAGGTCAGTGCAGTCGCTCTTAATGAGTGAAGAAGATCTCAGGTTTGTGTGGTCACAGACTAAAAGTGGATGCCAACAGCACTTCTGCTCCATGTCTGCCTTAAACGACTTCAACAACTGATTGCTGTCCCTGTGGGATGGATGACTGAATGGCTCATGAAATGGCTTCTCATACTATGACAGATTAAATGCTCTAAAGTTTCAGAAGCAGCCTCCTAAAATTTTCAGAGAACCTTGATATGGAAAGAACTGACTGTGTTAGAGAGGTAGAATGAATGATTATCCAGTTTTAATCTACTGTCACATATCTATACAAACTTTAAGGATCCACTGTGATTGTCCGTACTCCTTTATATTTTACTTTTCTGCCAAATGCAACCTATGACAACTGTTAAGAAGCCACATTCTATGTGGCAAAGGACACTATGTTTGCATAGGGGTTTGCATAATTTTGTGCCATGTTTCCTGTTATGGTTTTACTTTCTTGTGGATTTTGGGGGGTGTGTGTTGGGTTTTTGTTTATTTTTTATTTTTTAACAATGAAATAGGAATAGAGTCACTTTAGCTGTTCAGTTTGTAATGGAGTAAGGATGCGTTGCTTTTGCTTAGCATCGTTTAGAAGGTGACTGTCAAATGCTGAGATCCTTTGATAATGACAGTGATCAAGTCACCTGTCTTCAGTAACATAGTCTAGATTTTTATCTAAACATTATCACATAGCAATAACTCCCTCTTCTTATTAAAGATAAACTAAGATTCCTGAAAAGTGACAGGTAAAACCTTAAAAAGTGAAAACTTGTTTATACAGAAGATAGACAGCAGCAGGGAAAACATCTTATGTTTTCCAGTTTGAGTTGACTTTATACTTGAAGAGTGTGAGGTTAATTTGAATTCCATGCCTACTTTGGTTTTGGCTTCTTTTCCCTGTCAGCAGGGATATCAATTGTAATAGCAAGTTAAGTAATGATTATTGGAATTTTTGAGAGCTGTTAAACAGTTAGCGTCTGTCAAAAGTTAACACTCACTGATATCTTAGATACCAGAGCTATTTGACTCTACTTAGCATAGTATATCTCTCTGGGATTTCATGATGTGGTAACATTTGGTAATTTGTGTCTTACTAATAGTGACAACTGGATGTATGAAACCATTAGTTCATTTAGCATCAGCATGCCTAATACACATAATTCCAACAATATGAAATGAAGACAGGTGTGCACTGGTAAACAATTTTTAAAAACAATTAAAAATGTGGAAAGTGACTTCTAAGGGAAAAAAAAATGTAACTGGCATTAAAAAGTAAAGACAGGGTAATATTTTGTGAGGTTTGAAAACTATTGTCTTCAAGAGTTTTTGAGAATATATGACAATCTTCATATTAGCATAATTATATGAATGTTTTTTGATTAATAGTTCACTTTCCAACGAAAGAAAATTTAGCCAGCCTGAAACTCATCAAAAATCTCAATGAAATTCTGCAAACAATTTTGTCTGAGAAAAAAAAAAGTGATATTTAGGCATAATCAAGTAGTCAGGATATTTTTATAAAAGTGAACTAGATTTACGCTGTAACTTTACTACTGTTAATAAAGTAGGCCTGTTGTGCTAGTTACAGTGTGTATCCCAAATACAAAAGAAATTCAGGTACAGGAATAGAATAGAATAATTTCAGTTGGAAGGGACCTACGACTTAAACAATCCAAATGTCTGACCACTTAAGCCTGAGAAAAAGTTAAAGCATATTATTAAGGGCATTGTCCAATTGGCTCTTAAATACCAAATATGCTTGAATAACCTGGTTTTCCAACATAAAGTGTTGTTTTTTGAACCATTACTGTTACATTATACAACTAGATTTAGTTTGACCAAATGAGAATTGGAGTATTTTCTTTAAAGCAGTACTTTTTTTCTCAGCAAGGACAAAAAAAAAAAAGCTCTGCTTGACGATGCTCCATAGTTTAGCGGCTAGCACTAACAACAGGCTGAGAAAGTGCAAAAATAGTGTCGTTGTAAATTTTTGTTTCTAATAAAATAAATGAATGATTTTAGTCTTACTTTTCATGGGAACATCAGAATCACATAGCTAGAAATGGTATAGCCTCAGCTGCCCTCTCCTTCCCAGTTTGGGTAGTTGCTTCTAATACTCTCATGTCTTTCCCTCGCCATGCTGCAATGAAACCATTGATTGCACACAAATAATTAGCTCTTGGCCAAAGCAAATATGAAATATAATTTACTTACATAAAAATGTGATATATATGATTTACCACCAAAGTTCCATATTTCTAAACCAAGTAATTCTTTTAGGATATATATACATATATAAGTATAAATCCAGTTACAAAACTGGACAAAGAAGATCCCTCAATTATTTGCACAGTGCTAATGTCAGTCGTCCACACAACTGAAGATGTATGCCTTCTGTCCGTAAAGATCAGTGAAATGGAGAACACTATATAAACCCCAAGATATACTACGCAGCAAACATGAAACCTCCACTACATTTTAATTAATATTATGAATTTTTTTCCAAAACTTCTTTTTATGACAAAACATCATCTAGAGCTGGCATTTCTAGCAGAGAAATAGCTTGTGTCTGTGATCTGCTGAATATTTCCCAGTGAAAGATCCCCAGTCACCACAGATGTGTGTGATTCAATTTCTAGATGAATGTACTGGAGGAATAAAGCAACAAGTTGCTGCAAAGGGAAAGACTATATGCAGTCCTGCTAGGAATCAAAGAAGTTAGAACTTTGCTGTCATTATTTCAAAGAAATCTTCTGCTTAGGTTTTTAAAAAAATGTAACATCAGACACAATTATCTTGTGGCCCACATAAATTTATAATGCATGTCATCATTGCTTGTGGTGCTATTTCTTTTGGTTTACAAAGCTCTGTCTGTGAAGAGATCTAGACATACTAAAACAGAATCTTAAAATCTGGTAGCCAGTGTCATCTTTCTACACTTAACGTCTTGTTAATTGTTTTATGTAGCACTTCCTTATGGATATTGCTACTTGTGGTCAGCAGTCACAATTTTTGAGGAATGTCTTCTAATAGTTGTTTCAATTTTTAACCTGTGATAGTATTGCCAAGAAAAGTGATATCTGTCCTTTGTCTACAAAGGTTTTATTATGCGTTTCAGGATATAAAATGAACTTCTTCCCCTGTTGTATTCCAACAACACTGTCTCTCTCTTTACATACTGGCAGGCTTCAACAGTCAAGAGTTCTTACAGAGTCACAAAGAATCTATGTATCTAAATATCTGAATTTGAAAGACCAGCAATTTTTTCAGTCTTCCTATTCATATCGTCTTATTTCAAGCCTGAGTTTTCCTTTTATTTTTCCATCCAATGCTAACAGTTTAAATTCTGTAAAGAAATGTCGTTTTTTCAGAGTCCTAAGACTAGTGTAAAGCCTACTGCTTCACCGCACAGCAGCACTGCTGTGATTCCTGCAAAGCTTCAAAAAAAGTGTCATGAAGTTTCCCTACTGCCACCAAAAGAGAGTGTGACAGTCACAGCATTGTGTGCTAAGAATTGAGTTCCAAGTATAATCCTGAATTTTTTATTGACTCTTGTAACAGAAATTATACCCTGAATATTGATGTTCCTCAATAGTAGTATTCTTAGGCTTGATAACACTACACAAAAGACAGGAGAGCAGAAAGAGTATCTCATATTAATATTGAATGCCCTTGTGCAAGAATTCTGGTATTTCTCTATGAGCATGGGAAATGACCAGTGAAAAACTCCAGTTTCACATGCCAAAGACATCTTCAGACAATTATTTGTATTGTATTTCAGACTCTTATCTCTACTTTCATAGAAGAAACCCAGGAATAACAGGCTGTCACGAGAGGCTTTCACACAGACATTTCTATTCTGCCTGCTCCTGCTTAATCCCCTCTGGCCAGTATCTTACAGTGTTCCTTAGGAGACTTCTTAACGTGAAAAATATGAGGGGTCATAGTAAAAGACTGATGCTGGTGAGAACCAGGGAGAATGCAGAACCTCAACCAAGATTCTTCTTTTAAGGTAGTAGCAGGATAGTGTTGTATATGTATAGAAAGACATTTACAACATCAGAAGTAGGGAGAAACAGTAAATTGCATAGCTGGATACCTGACCTTTCCTAGCATTTTCCGTAAACTCAAATTACTAAAAGCAGAAGTGTTATACAGCATTTATATGAATCTTTTAGACCTACCTAGGATTGAGAAATAAATGGAATAGTATTAACTGTCTAATTGTTTTTATCAATTATGCTTATATTATTAAAACATATTGAGTAAGACTGTTATCTCAAAATGCAGACAAAATACAACTACAAAGGAGACAAGTCAAAAATAATCTTAAATAATCTTTGTATTCTGCTGGGGTTTTTGGTCTGTTATAAAAGACAGGATGGATTGTAGCATTAACTTAGGCTTTCTGGTTTGCCTGAATCCCTTGCCCTTCAGAATCCTAAATTAATCAGCAATTTCCAGAACTTTCACAAGGGTTTGTGTTACTGATATAATCGTGCATCAAATCTTCTAGAGAGTCTGAGAAAAAAAACCTTCTCTTTCCCCTTCATTTTCTCTCAGAGTCAAGACAGACTTTCTAGGGATTCATTTCTAACAATTCTGGAATTAAACAGGAACTCATCTTGGCAGTTTACTTGAAAAGAAAAGAGAAGAAAAGAGAAGAAAAGAGAAGAGAAGAGAAGGAAANAAGAAAAGAAAAGAAAAGAAAAGAAAAGAAAAGAAAAGAAAAGAAAAGAAAAGAAAAGAAAAGAAAAAAAAAAGGAAAAGAAAAGCAAAGAAAAGAAAAGAAAAGGAGAAAAGGAGAAAAGGAGAAAAAGAAGAAAAGAAAAGGAGGGAGGCGTGCTTAAATATTCCAGTTACTTCTAAAAAGGGATTTCAGTGCCATAATATCAGGGATTCAAAAGCCTACTGTTTCCGTATGGTGTATCTGAAATGCAGAGCCCTGTTTTGGAATCACAGGATTCACCACATACCCAATACACAGAAAATGTTACTGGTGACAGAACAGCTCCCAGAGAAATCAGGCTGCTGGAAGGGAATTATCCAGCAGGGATATTCTGAGGACAGGATGGAGTCTTAACTGTTGTCCATCTTTATGGCTTACTTGTCTAATGGTTGCACTTCCTCCAGATCCCTCTTTCAAAGGAACACAGCTGAGCCTTTTCTTTTCTCTGAAAGCTCAGACGAACCTACTCTTCTAAAACACAGCAGGCAGTGAGTGGCAGTGATAGCTTTTTAGAGCCGGTACATTATACTTTACCAGTTGAAACATTACGCTAAAACAGGTGAGATCCAAGTTCATTTCCCCCTTATGTTTGAAAGTATTGAAACCAACACTCCCCAGCATGCTGGGCAGTGCCCTCCCCAGCAGGTTGCCCACTCCCCCAGAATGGTGAGGCAGTAGCTCTCTTCAGAGCTATTGAGCTCTGCAGAAGGGAATGTACAACTTGTGCAGTAAAAGAGGGAAAGGAAAACTAGTGACACTTTTGTTCATAGGTTATAGAAGGCACCCAGAAAAAGGTAGTCCTGGATCCAGATGCTGCTATTAGTGCCGTTTGTTTCACATCTTACCCATTGTTTCAAACAACTTGAAGTTTCTGAGTCAATATGAGCTTGAGTGACAATTTCACTGCAAGAAGCCCAGGGAAGATAATTTTGATTTTAAGGAGAGTTGCTGTAAATATCAACACATAAATTATTAAATACAAGTATTTTTTTTTTTTTTTCTGAAGGGGTCTGCACAACCTTACCTTGGGTCTGTGTGTCTCTATCTCTGGCAAGATGCGCTAATGCCTCTATGATGGTATTTTGAAAAATTTGTGGAATTCTGATATTACAGAACTTGCTTTGAGAGGTAATTGTAGTATCCCAGTGATACTGTAGCACATAGCAAAGGCAAAATAAAGGAAAAATCAAGAATATATTTCTATGTTTCTTTTAAAAATACTTTTTTATTTTCCTTTCTATTCATGAAATGCAGTAGCACTGCAGATCAGATATTTATGCAGTGTAGGAAGAACAGAAATCCCAAAGCACATTCCAATTATGAATATGTGATTTATATTTTATGGGCAAAAAGAGTTATTTCCCCAAGCACGTTGTTTTCTTTTATCTGTGTGCTTCCTTTAATCCTGTCAATAACCCAGCATGCAGCTGCTTTCTGCTCATAGATTTTCAGGAAGATAATAGAAATAAGCATGCACAGTAGATAGAACTATTCATGAGTAACATAAAAATACCTGCTGTTCATCAAGATTTCTGCTTGCTAATTAACTGGAAAAATTTGCCATGATAATTTTTCTAGTTTTTAACTGAAATAGAGAAATGTATTAGCATGAAAAATAAAAATAACTTCTTAGTTAAAGGTATAATGAAATACTAGATTTACATCTGTGTTCTAAGGTGCACAAAACATTTACTTATTATTCATGTCTTGAAGGAATATTGTATTATCCATATACATTTAAGTATTAAATTTTTCCACAAGTTGTAACATTAATCAGGATACTATCCAAATTAAAATCATTTGAGGCAGGAAAAAATCATACCCAAACTTATATAGGTAATAAATGAGGAAGGAGCAGAGCTGATTTGATATGCATCAATTCCATACACATTATATGGCAGTTTGTAAGTAATGTTCCCTTCCTTCCTATGAAGTGAAGAACCGTGTTACGGGGTGAGTAACTTAGGTTTGAAAGGAAGGTGATAAGTTTGTTTCTTTATCAGCAAGAAAAATCCTCATCTGTAATAGAAATCACTGTGAATGTTTTTGAATTCTGCTAGTCAAAACAGAATAATATGCCAATTCCACTTGCCTACCTTCTTGTGGTATTTTGTGACAATTGCATCTCTCTCCTTATGGATTTAGATTCCTGTCCCTGAAGAATACCAAAAGAAGGATCCCACTACAAATCAACAGGAGATAACTCTTCTTAAATATATATCGGGCTGCATTCCATCCATATAACTTCTCAAATATCTGAAGTAATAAATACCCGCTTGGGGGATGCATACAAAGTTGTCTAATAATCCACTTTTATAGCAGCTGTATATAGAGAAATCTCATTTCAGTGAGTGTGTGTACCTAGGGATTGCACAGATGGCCTCTTCGGGATTCATATTCACCTCTTTCTTACCTCTGCTTTTTTAGCATTGTACAATAGAAAATCTGGCACATTTTGCTCATGGAAGATTTTCCCATGCAGATAAGAATACTTTGCAAAGTCACAATAACCTTTTATTCCTTATTCCTGTCAAATATTCTCCCACCACAGACATATAGTGTCTATCTATGTGTCTTTATATATAGCTATATAGTGAGTGATTCTTGGTTAAAATATTTCTAAGAATCAGAGCAATCGATTTCAGAGCAACATATTGACAGTGTCTCAAGAGCAAACACTGACATTTTATGACATTAAATCTACTGTGCTTATTAAAAAAACCCCAAATGTTATATGAATAATAAAAAATTGTCCTGAGAAAAAAGAAGTCCATACCAACCCCGTGCTCCGTCACATAAGGAACTTTGAATAGAAAACTTATTATCTTTTATTATGGTGAATACAAAGCGGTAATCAGAAGCTCACCTTGAACATCAACAGTGTAATGATTTCTTGTTCTCTGAAGACTTTACTAGAATTCTGTTTGCTTAAGGTGATTATAAATGAGCTAGTACCAATATGTGAAGTGGGTTCTTTTCTGATTATAGGGTAGTAAGTATGTCAATTTAGTACAATTCAATAACATTTAATTGTGCTCTGTGTGTCTATTACTTTGAAAACTGTAATAAACTTTTAGATATAGTGATTCTTACAGCAGAAACCAAAGGGTGCATTGGCTGTCTGCAATGTTGAGAAAAAGTAACTGCAAGATCATGACATTAAACAATGAAACTTAGCAGTGTTAAGTGTTATTAAAGTCCAAAAAGTCACTATTGCTTATTCTGTTTAGTAATGATTAGTTGCATCATCAAGATTTGTCTTTGCTTAACCATATAATTAGCTTATTCTCATTGATTAATGTATCATTGTATTATTTGAAATAGACAGTAAAGGAAATTTCCTCTTTTCTTTGGTGCCTGTGTCCTATTGACCCTGTCAACTAGCAAAACAGGGAGAAAGAACAGAAAGATAGTCACCAGCCAGTGGATCCAGTGATTATCTCAATCTTTGGTGCATGATTGTAGACCAAGGGACTGTGGGATCACCTGGCAGATTTTTGGGTGTGCAGTTTATAGATATTATGATACATTCGCACAGAGGAGGAATCTCACAGCACTTGAACAGTGTCTTTGCTGAAAAGTTCTAGAGGTAGCACATGGAAAGTGTACAAGATTAGTCTGGTGTTTTCGTATGAGTTGCTAGTGATCTGAAAGACATTTGCTGGAATAACTGATGAGTGAACTCTCTGGGTGCGCAGGCACAGTTGGGGTGCTCTTTCCTTCCCCCACCCAGTCACAGTGATTCAACAATTTTACAGTTGTTTCTCAGCTTCAAGACCCCCTCCCTTCTCCAACACACATTCCTGTTACTGGGGCAGCAGGACGCAAGCCTCAAACACGCAGCAGTTTCATTTTGAGATGAATATTTAAAACTTACAAAACATATTATTTAAGAAAATAAAAGAAATTGACCCCCCAAAAAACATCTGGGGAAACAAAAATAAAACAATACAAAACTTTAGATGAAATTTTGAAGGATGAATCCTTTACATTTACAAATGTGGACAAATAAAACAACTCCAATTGTGATTCCATTTGCCAGCTAAATGGACTTTCAAACACTTTTTGTAAATAAGGAAATATTATTAGTTTAGAATTTCTGTTTACAGATCAGGAATGTTTATTAACTGCTCAGGCCAAAAGCACAACTTATTTCCACTCAGATAATGTCTACATTCTCAAATTAAAGACAGTAAGACCAAAAAAACCCCAAAACTTTATTCTTCTGACACTGTAGACTGTATTTATAACCTACTACAAAATGCAAGACCAGAACCTGTACATACAAATTTATGGTATGTTATCCAATCATTCTTCCTTCAGTGAGGACCATTGATTGTGTTAGGAAAAAGCTTTAATATCAAAGGCAACCAAATCCTTTCTAGTAAGTTTTTCTGTTCTTTCTTTTCCTTTCCTAAATTCAGTTTTGAACTACATATTCCAAGAAAAACAGAATCAGACTTTTTATGATTGGTTTATAAACATCTGAATTTATAAAGTTTTTATAGAAGAAGGAGCAATACAGCTCAGGTTTCAGTATTATGAGTAAAGCTATTATAATAAAAATTTGAAAATTTGCAACTATTATTGTTATTGCTACAGCTTTGAACAGCATTTTCATTATTTTTTTTAATTTTATGATTTTTGCGCATAAATTTTTATAAAAAGGGATACAATGTGTGTCTAATAACACAACATTTCTATTTAATGAAATTGCAATTTAATAAAAACCTATGCCATTAGAAATGCAGCAGATTTCTAAAATGTGCTTGCAATGAGAAAATAACAACAGATAGTGTTGCAAGATTTCCCTAAGCTAAAAAAGTTTTCAGTTTCTTCAAGTATCATTCTCAAAAACTGGGGTTTCTAGTATATATGGAAGTGCATTCCAAATACAGTTCCTAGCACACAATAGAAACAACTTTATGTATTTTAAAGAATGTTCATCACAGACATTACTTATACATTTTAACAAAATTGCACAGTCTTGTGCAGTTTTAATTCTGAACTGTAGCTTTAATTTTGAATTACCCTTAAATTCAGTGTCTGGTATTCCTGTCATCCTTAGAGGAAGCCTGAAAATTCTATGAATTTAATATGTAAGCTATATTTGAAGCTACTTAATAAGTCTTTTCTCCTTACAGCACATGATGTTGTAGTCTTCTATGATCCATTCATAGCCATCCTCTCTGTTGTCCTTTCATGGTGTGCTGGCAAAGACAATGGAGTAGGTGGAGACAGAGGAATAGTGGCTTTCTTTGCAGTAGGCAAGGGCATCAAAGTGGTTTAGAGTATAGGTTTGAAATGCATGGTATACCAGAGTTTACATGCTCAGAGGTCATACAAGTTTCTACAGACTATGGGTAGAAATGCATTTGGGGAACAGGGTAGATTCTGATAAGATGGCCTATTGCTGACAAAAAACATTTGGATCCCTTTTTTATGCGTTATGTAGTGAATTTGTGCTAAATTACATTGTACAGTGCAATTGAAAGTTTTCTAATGCTCATAGAACAGAAACCTAATAGCTCACACTATCAAAGCATCTTTTATTCTATTTATTTTCATATTATAAAGCCAGCAATTGGGTGGCCTCCTAACATATAAACCTAATTGAATTTAGCAATGCCCATGGGCAGTAAAGAGAGAGAATAATATTTTTAAATTATTTCTAAACTTCAATTTTGGAAGAAGAACCCAACTTTCACAAAGACATTTTTTGAGAACAAAACAGTAGAATCTCCAGGTTATCTATTGACAGGATACTTCAGAATAACAAATATGACAAACTGTACTGGTAAGCATCAGCGTGTCCCTCAGATATGCAAGAGCTGGGTTTTGGCATTGAGGTAGCCTTTCTTGTTCTCCCACGTTACAGAAAGAAAGTACAGTTTGACCAGGAACAAGAAATATCAGTCTTTCTTCCACAGTCCTATGGATTCTTAATTCTATTATCTAGTTTTCACAGCTAATTTGTGCAGGTGTAAGCATCACATAATGTGCAAAGCAGAGAACAACTAGCTGTAAAAGTTACATTTTAAAATATTTTCAGGACAGATGATGTCAGGATACTCTGATAAGGCATTATTTTATGTATTAGCTGCAAAGCCTAATGGTATAGCTATAGGGCACTTAAACAGTAACTTATACAATTTTTTCCTCTCCTCCATAATCTGTTATAGTTACCGTGTAAGAAGCAGTAGCAAGGGTTCAGATGGCACTGTTCAATATCATGTAGATGTAAATATATTTCCTCTTAAAGAAGACTGTACTTCAGTGAGGGCAGAATGGTTCACTGCACCTAAAATAACTTTATTATTGTGGCCATAAATCTAATTTCTCATCTAAGATATTTTTCTTAAGTTCTTTATACTGATATTATCAACAAGTACATGGCAAAGCTAAAAATGTGAATTCACACATCAGAAGCAGTTATCTTGCTTTCCATTTTCACCTTCACTTGTTTTGATGTTTAACTTAACAATTTGAACCAATTTGGTTTACAGCCAAATAATAAACTACTTAGTTAAACTAAAATTTCATTTAACATCACTTTATGTCCAGTCAACCAATTTGAATTCAATTAAAGGCATCTTACAATACCTTCTCATTCATGTTAACACAATCTGAAGTGAATTACACTATCATCAGTTTAAACATACACATAGGTTATATGACAATAATCAGTATATTGTTTATGGAAATAAAAAATCAGCAGATGGTGTAAAGCACTCTAATATCTATTTTCCGTGCAGTGATTTAATTCTTTACATTGATCAATGCATTTTGATTAAGCTAATAAACGGAACATTGAAGCTTTAAAATCTTTGCATCTAGTGTAAGTTCTTCTTAATTTTTTCAGGCCTATTGAATGATAAGAATGAGATCCTTGATGATTCACAGAGCAGGATTTGGTTTGTATTTTGAATTGTCAAGTTTTTTCATGGATCTTCTTTGATTGCCAAGATAGGAACATCAGTTTAGTTCTGTCAGGTATTATATCATCCCTAAAGAGAATAAAAGAATTTACAAGAACAATTAAGTAACAGAATGTTCTCTCATCCAACCCCTATTTGGTCACAACATAGGAGCTTAACTAAATGTGAAGACATGAGGAATTGAAGCTGAATGTCCTATTAGCTCAAGGAAGGCCAGAGCTACACTCAGAAGCCAGATTTTGTACACAGTATGTGCATCACTTCTAGCACCTTTGAAATTACCGTCTTGATAAAAGAATAGTTTAATTTTTAATGTTGAGTTCCTTTTTTATTCTTATTCAAGGTGTAGTATATAATGCAGTTACTAAGTGGAAAGGCTGAGTGCCATCAGCAAAGAGGTGCTTACAGAACAATACAGAAATTAATACTTTTGGATACTGAACTATACTATTCTAAGCTTGTGAACAAGACCAGTGTAACAAAGTTTGCATGCTCCAAATATTTTCCTTATAGAAAAGAGAGTAGAGAAAAAAACAGTGAGATAAGACATAGGGTGCAGTATTGCACTATGACAATTCAGTTACTCACTATGGGGAAGGCTGCGCATGTTCTGATCCCCTGTTTGTGTTATTTAAGCTACTAATTTTAATCTTAGCAACTACCTGGGCAGAGAGGATATCTTCCTAGAAAAAGATGTTAGCTATATTTTTCCTGGTTAATGAAGTCTAGTTTTTCATATCTCTTTTATGTGAGAGAAGTGTAAGCTGAAAATCTGGATTCATCCATCCTGAATACTCAACAGATTCATTCCATGTGTTTGTGAGTTAACATAAAGTGCAGTGACACTGTGCTGCTTCCAAATGAAAATAATGATTTTAGACATTTCTTTTATTGTTATATTATTTAAAAACTCTTGCTTACGTTGCTTTATAGCCTACAGGAGAGTGCCCCAGAGCCCAATATAGGAGAGAAAACAAGGGCTAAAAATTAATCTTTGCTCCTACCATTCCTATTCTACAGTTGAAGAGGCAGACATCTATACACGCTAGACTGTTTGATGAGTGCAGTGTCTGTAATGCATATAAGGAGTGTGTTTTGGTTTTCATATAGAAGATACGTTTAAAATCAGGGGATCATTTTTTGGAAAACCTTTAAGCAGTTTTTATGACTATATGAAATTTATACTCATATTCACCTGTGTTTGTATCCTGAAGTCCAAAATTTAGACACTATCAAGATCTTCAAAATAATGACTTGCATACCAAAAAGTCCTGTAAATAACTAAATATTTTCCAAGAATATACACTGTACATGGGATGTTGTTGGATAGCTTATTACTCAGTGTCGCATTCTCTCACTTCTACTGAGGCTGGGTTTGTGAATATTCCCGGAATAAGTTCTCTTAAAAAGAGACTGGAGAGATGGGCCAAC
>VWPV01010446.1:0-39439 GCA_013389885.1 Geococcyx californianus
TGTCCCCAGCCAGCCCAGCCCTGTTGCCATGTTCCATCCTGGCTGCGAGTGGCTGCAGTTACCGTGATTAACAACAGCACTAATATCGTTGTTAACTATGGTTTAAATAACCATCCCTGGTGTTTCTGCCCCCAAGTATAGACAGTATGGGTAATGTAACTCATGGCTTTGCTTTTGTTTCTCGTCATACAAATGTTTCCCGTGTGGTTAGGTCTGGCCCTTGCTGGAGGTTATTTTTAGGATGATTTGTTCTCTTTATTTTAAGCACACTTTAAACTTCTGAAACTTCTTGTGGCGCACAGAGCCAGTGTTACAGACGCTGTATAAACGAGGCAGTTTAAAACCTGTTGACCCAGTCATCCCCACGCTGGCATGACGTAGCTGTAACCTTAGTTTCAAAACCTAAAGTGGGAAGTCGAGGAGATGCGAGCTGCAAATGCTGTGCCTGATTTGTCGTTATGTTTAAAATACCATTCCAATGGCCACCTCCAGTTTTGTCCAGAGGTGAATCCCTGAGGCCTACAATATCCAAGATATTTGGGGTTACTGGAGACGAAGAGCGTTTGTTCTTAGCTTGATGTATGGGTGACGAAGCAGAAATTCATACAGATAAATGCTGCCCTTAGATTTCTGTTTGCCTGCCCAGCTCTTCTCCGAGATGGAGGCTGTGAGGAAGATCTCCAGCTGGTGTGGACACAGTGAAACCAACAGCTGTGCCTCGAGGTCCTGCCTCACAGACAGGCACTATTTTGGGTTTCGCTCACTCACTTCTCATCCTGTAAGGAGCAGAGCCTGTGCAAGATGAGCCAGGTGGTGCTTTCCTGAGAACTGAGAGCTGTAAGCACACCCGTGCAGTTAGCAAGGCTCTGGTCAGACCTTGGCAGCTATTTGTGATGTCTCGGATGCTCCTCACTTTTGCCCTGGTTCCTGTTTGCAGCTTGCCATAAGGTGGTGGCACTCTTGATAGCAACGGTTGAGCCTGCAGACCTTGCTGAAATAGTCTGGGACGGTGCTGTGATGCTAACGCACTTCCCTTGATTCTGCTGCAAAATGAACCGTGCAGCCGTGTCCTGTGGACACGTAACCATGGGCAGCCAGGAGAACTCAGGATTTTTCTGAGATCAGATTTCTAGCCACCCTTTTGTGTACCTGCCAAGGCCGTGCAGAGCTCCTGCACGCTGCAGCCGTGGTGCTTCCAACACGCTGGCTGGCTGTCCAGGTAGCTGCCGCCTCGTGGTAGCAGATTGGTAGAGGATTAATTGCACCATTGGCTCTGTCACTTCAGTAGCACAGGTGCTGTTGCCTGTTGCCTGATCAGAGGTGTTGGAGACAGGGTGTAGTGGGGTGCAGGTCGGACCTGTACAGCCCCGTTGCATCGATGCACTCCTTGTTCTTCCATCCTTTCCTTCTGCTGCTCTTGCCTTCCATTGCTGGGCCGCAGTGTAAGCGTGATGTGAGACGCCACGTCAGCGGGGCTGTGGTTTTGGGAGCCTTTCGTGGCACATGGGAAGATCAGAAACGGCAACTGTCAGTTTACTGAACAGAATCTGAAGAAGGCCCAAGCAGCGCTACAGGGTTTGTGTGGGAGAGTGACCTCCTGTCCCATAGACACACAGGATGTGGGGTTTTAGGAGAGGACAAGACCTGCCGGAGCACACATAGCTGCTGGGGAGGGCTCCAGGTGTCCTGCCTCTGCTTTTACATTGTTACTTAAATTCCTAAACATGTTTTCAGATACAGGAGATGCACCCGCCAACGGTGCGCTTTTTCCCCATTTCCCCTTTGTGTGCATATTTAAAATAGTCCATGTAGATCAGCGTGGGGTTTGTCCCTTCCCACTTTGCAGCCTTAGGCCTGGAGACAGAGTTCAGTGCCCAGTGCATGATCTTATTTCAATAAAAACTGCAGTGGGGGACTGGCCGGCAGCTGTGTGCGGACAGCCCGAGTCTGTGAGGACGTCTGTGTTGATTCACCCAGGCTCCACTGAACTGCATTCCTAACTGCTGACTGACGGCAGCGAGGCTGGCAGGTTTTCAGGTTGCTGCTCTCCTCTGACGAGATGTTGATGCTCTTGCAACCCTGAAATTTTGTGTCTGTCTTGCACATCTGTTACTAATTGCCTGTATTTTTTGCATGGTACTGAGTGACTGCTCTTGTAGCCAGCGTGATGAAAGAGTGGCTACCCCAGGCTTCCTGCTGTGAGTTTAAGTCAACACCAGTGTTGCCTGTAGCTCTAGTCAAATGTGACAGGTAAAGCATGGTGAGATGTGACTCAGTGTGAGAACATTTTGGATAGGGTGGAAGTTTGGAACACAGGGCAGACAGTGCTCTTGTGAAAGTTGCAGTTACAGGGGTGTCGTGTTTTTCCTGTTGTCTTGGAGCATTCACATAAATACTGTTCTCTTTTTTTTTTTTTTTCTCTAAAGCAAAAGCTGGCAGGCTGACAGACGGGCAGCGTACAGGACGGACTCTCTGGCTACTGACCATTTAGCTGGTAAGTTCTTGATTTGGGAGAGCCAAAAATCTTCCTGTTGCTGCCCTTGCTTATCAGTGCCTTTCTGAGCATGCCCCTAAGTCAGTGGGACTTCAGGCACCTCAAGAAGCCTTTTTTAGGACGAGGCAGCATCCTGAGCCCTTTCTGTTTTGTCTCCAGGGTTGCACAGTCATCTTGGACTTTTTCTCCAGACCTTTGCATACTCATTTAAGTTATACCATTAATAAATGATAGATTAATTAGAGTATGCTTTAACAACTTCTGGTGTCCCTTTTTCCAGTGACCTTCTTAGGTTGCCCATCCTGTGCCTTCTTAATGAGGAGCTCTAGTTCTGTTGATCACTGTGCAGTGAGGAAATATCCCCCCAAGTTCCTGTCTAGTTCAGCAGAGGAACTGGGCAGCTGACTGGCACTGTGGGTGTTTTTCCAAAGGATGACTGGAAGCGTGCAGTAACGCATGCTTTGTCTTCCTGGAGTGACTTTGGTGCATCTGGAATGGTATTGGTAACAGTGCTGCCACCTCTGTCTCTTTCAGTGGCATACCCGGATTGTGTGTGGGTGGGAAGTCGACAATGAGCTCCGTGGCAGTTTTGACCCAGGAGAGCTTCGCTGAACACCGCAGCGGCCTGGCTCAGCAGCAAGTGAAAGGTGAGAACACACAGCTGAGCTCCTGTGACATGCCTCAAAATACAGACTGTGCAGGCAAGCTTCCTTGCCGTTACCCAGGTTTTCTCCACATCTTCAGTTCCCCACAAGTGTGTGGACGTGATATTTTCCATTCTGAGACTGGTGACCCACTGGACTCTGGCTTTGCCCCACCAGCAGCACAGTGGTGATGCTGCGCAGTGTGGAGCCAGGAGGAGACAGCCCTCAGATCTCTGTAGGGATCTGGCTGGCGGTGCTGTCAGCTGTAGGATGGGGCACCTGCAGGAGTGAGGCACTGGGCTATGGGAGAGCCTCATGAGGTCAGTGTGCTGGGCTGTACTGTCCTTCCTTCGCTCAGCCCGGTGCTGGGGAAAGTCAGTATGACTGTATTAACCAGCTCTTGAATGGGTTTTGGCACACCTCCTCCAGCTGCAAGCTGGCCCACGTGGCATGGCCCAGCACACAATGAGTCAGACATAAGGCACAGGCTTTCCCTGTGCTCTGCCCTAACTCTGGTGCTCCCCTCTGCCTTCCTTCAGGGTGTATATTTGTCTCATCGCCTTCTGACCTGAAGCCTTCCTCTGTTCCTTCCAATTCTTTCTGCTCAGCCCCTTCTCCCCTAAATAAGTCCCTCTTGACAAAGCTGGCAGTAACGTGCTGTTCGCTGCCACTGTTCACTTGCTCCTTCACCTCCTGCGTCAGCCATGCCCTGCTCAGACAGGGCTGGTTGTTCACAGCATCTGCTGTGGTCTGCACTGTGGTCAGTTGTGCTCCAAACTCGGCTGCTGCACAAATGTAACTGTCAGAGGATTAATAGTAGCACACAAGTCGTTTGCTCTATGTTGTCAGTGGTATCTGAATACAGTTGCACTGCCTATGGACAGGGGCATTTCTGCAGGGAGAGCATCTCATTTACCCTGTTTGCTTCACTGCAGTTACAGCTTTAAACTCTGAAGAAGAGAATGATCCTCCAACATACAAGGAAGCCTTCCCTCCGCTCCCTGAGAAAGCACCATGCTTGGAAGCTGCCCAGGAACCTGCTGGACCCTGGAGCAAAATCCGACCAATAAAGGCTTCTGTCATCACTCAGGTGGGACCGGGTGTCTTGTCTCCCTCCTTTTCCTCCCTCCAAAAAGTAGGTGTGTAGTGAAGCTTTCCCTGGAATATGAAATCCCCAAGGTGTCAGATTGACAGCCTCTTTGCAGTACTTTCCCCTGGGGCACAAGGAGGACTGCAGCCGAGAGCTAGGGCTGCTCTGGAGATATATTGGAAAACTGTCCAGAAAAAGCTTTGCATCCCTGTTCCACAAATAGCTGGAGCAGGCCTGAAGGCAGAGAATTGCAGAATTCACGTAGTGAGTGCTAATCTGTTAAAGTATTCCCCTCATAGCTTGGCCCTTCTGCCTGCTGGACATGCTTGAGCTGTGATGCGCTCACACTTGCCCTGCTTGCTACTGAGGTCTCCACTGGGTTCTTCACTGGAAAGGCAGAAACCAGGAGACAATGTCAATCAGAAGCATTACAGACTGTTTGCTGTGCCCTTCTCTTATCTTTCCTGTGGCTGAGCAGGTCTTCCATGTGCCACTGGAGGAGAGAAAATACAAGGACATGAATCAGTTTGGAGAAGGCGAGCAGGCCAAGATCTGTCTTGACATCATGCAGAAGACGGGAGCTCACCTGGAGCTGTCTCTCGCAAAGGACCAGGGCCTTTCAATCATGGTTTCTGGCAAGCTGGAAGCAGTCATGAAGGCTCGGAAGGAGATTGTCGCTCGGCTGCAGACTCAGGTGAGGGCATCTAACTGTTCCTCACCTCATCTTTGCTCTTGCCCAAGACTCACAAATGCTTTGAGACCTTTGGGCGTGTGTGCTTATAAACCAAAGAGGTGTTATTAGATGACTAATTCAGCTTTACCATATATTTTCAAAGCACACAATTGGCAATTTGGGATGCAAATGAGGCTTAAAATAGGGTTCAAAGCTAATTACAGGCCATGGTGTTGCATAAAGGGTGGAGTCTGCAATCTCTGACCACTTGAATTGCAAACAGCGACTTTGTGCTGAGGTGCTGGTGCTGGAGGGGTGCAGGCCCCTCACACAAAGCCAATGGTGAGACTGGGACTGTGCTTCCTCTGACATCCTTCAGAGGAGAATGTGAAGGAATGGAAGCAAAGTAGAGGAGAGGAAGTCCTGCTGGAAGTTGAAATCTTTAGGTCAAGTTTCTGGATCACATAACTCAAGGCACACTGGTAAGGAGCCACAACCCTGTTGTGTTGGTTGCTTCAGTCCTTTAGGTTTTGATTTCTTACCTTCAGTATCTTTAGCTTCTGATCGAGATGGCAGTTCTTGTTAGGGTCTGTCACAGCCAGGTGTCACAGTGTGATTCAAAGTCTAATGCCAGAGGTAGTCGGTGCAATCATTAATACCATGTCTGCTCAGTGCTGTGCAGCCTGTGTGTCATCCCCTGCCAGAGGGAAATGAAAGGGACAAACCCTACATCATGTGCATCTGAAAAAATAGTTCAGGTCATGCTGCCACAGATCCTTGACCCACTGTCCTCAAATACAACTCCCACCGCCCTGACCTGGGTCTGAAAGGTGTGGCTGTATTGTAGCTTCTCCCTGACTTGACTGACTTCAATACAGGGACCCAGACTTGAAGAGTCACACCAGTCGATGTTTTCTTATTTTTTTCCACTGTATCTTGAGTTTTAAGTGTCTGATTAGTAGTTACATATTCACAGGGATCAAGAGAATGGCAGCAATCATAAGCTACCAGGTGAGTGAGAAGGGAAGAAGTCAGGAACCCCTGTTAGAAGCCAACCCGTTAATGGTAGAAGCTCTTGGGAGCCTTTTTTGAAGAGGAACCTTCTAGAAGCAGTCCTGGGAGCAGCTTCTGCTACGTTGAAGACACCTTAGCACTTGGTAGCTGTAAGCATCTCCCAGCTGTCTGCCTGCTGGAATAGGTTTCTGGTGTTGAATTTCTGTTTCCTAGGAGTCACTATGTCTTGTGCTCTGTAGCCTTGGCAGTGGGTGTCAGAGTTCAGATAAACTCCACCCATGAACCATCATCTCCATTGCTGTCTGGGACTGCTCCAGTGTCCTGTGCTGGGGGATAGGTACTTCCTCGTCTGTCCCTAAAGGCCTTTGCTAATTTCCTCGTCTGTCCCTAAAGGCCTTTGCTAATTCACAGTGCTACTTCTGTGCAAATGGAAGGATTTTGAGGGAAGGGTGGGATTTAGACTCCTGGTACATAGGCACCGTAGATCAGCTGCTCTCAGGCAGAATGTGCTGGGAAGGCATTGTGGTTGCTCCTCAATGGTAGCGCTAAGCAGCATTTAATTTGCTTTCCTTGGCTCTGTTCCTATGGATCTGCCCGCAAAGGTGAGGGTTCTCAAAGATGCTTGGTTCCTGTGTTGCAGGCTTCAGCAACAGTAGCCATCCCCAAGGAGCACCACCGTTTTGTCATTGGAAAGAATGGTGAGAAGCTGCAGGACCTGGAGCTCAAAACTGCAACCAAAATCCAGATCCCCCGCCCAGATGACCCCAGCAACCAGATCAAGATCACCGGCACCAAGGAAGGGATTGAGAAGGCCCGACACGAGATCCTGCTTATCTCTGCTGAGCAGGTACTCCAATATTGTGATCTTTCTCGTGGCATGAGCTGGACAGCTGTTTTGCTTCTCTGTGATGAAATGTTTGTAGCCACCATGGCCACAGGCAGTGGCTAATGCATTAGTCCAAACAGAGACTTGTTCTGTACCACTGGCTGTATGAGCACCGCTGCCCAGTTCTGCAGCTTCTGAGTCTCCACTTTGTCCATCTCTGAAGTCAGATAAGCACGTTATGTTTTTGAAGGGAACCGTGTTAGGTGCTGGCTGAGATCAGGCAGGAGATGACAGAAGTGAGTATTGTGAATCATCAGCAGCAACAGCAGGATTCATAGGTTGAAAGGGATGGAGATCTACAAGCCTGAAAACTCAAAAGGTTGCTTGGACCACAGTGTGATTTCTGTTGTGTCTGGCAGACACTGTAATATAAAAGGCCATTCCCACCAAGATCTGTTTTGGGCTCTTCCAGGATAAGCGTGCGGTGGAACGGCTGGATGTGGAGAAAGTGTACCATCCCTTCATTGCTGGCCCTTACAACAAGCTGGTGAGCGAGCTCATGCAGGACACAGGGACACGTATCAACATTCCTCCACCCAGCGTCAACAAGACAGAGATAGTCTTCACAGGAGAAAAGGAACAGCTAGCCCAGGCCGTGGCTCGCGTTAAGAAGATCTACGAGGAAAAGGTACAGACACTCCATAAAGCTTCCCATTTTCCCTCTACCTGATCTTGTAGTCCCTCTTCCCTTCTTGTTCTACTTTTCTGCATCCCTCTGTTGCACCCTCCTCACGTCAGCTCTGGCTCAGCAGCCCTTGCAGTCCATGGCCCTGGATCTTACCATTTCCTCACTCAGCAGAGCAGGATGATGCTACCAAAGAGATTTCTCACTTCTCTGTGTCATGGGAATTAGCAGACCACAAAGAGCTCCCCAGGCTCTTGTTTGTGTAGATGCTGCTCAGGAAGGAATGTGAAGTCTGCAGTGGTGGCCAGCTAACAGTATCAATGTTGCTACAAAAGTAGAAGTTGCTGAGGAGTGAATTTCACTCTGTTTATTTTCCACAGCCAACCTGGCTGGGAATATCCTTGTTGTGGGTTGTGTTGGGCTGTTTTTCTTCATGGTTAGGTCTGTATTTGTACCAGTGTGGATTTCAACAGAGATAATCAGCTTAGAGCCCAGTAGCCTGCACGGTGTTGCATTACGGTAGTGCCCGGGGGAGAGTGGGGTGTCGAGCCATGTTGTGCAAGAGAGTGAGAGTGTGTGTGAGAGACAGAGAGAGAGGTTTCTGGGGTACTGCAGAACCACTGTGCTTACCTTGGCTTTGCTTTTCCCTGGGTACAGAGTTTCACTGCTCTTGTCCTTCCCCGCCCCCTGTGACTGATGCCCTGGTGCCTCTATCTTACAGAAAAAGAAGACTACTACCATTGCAGTGGAGGTGAAGAAGTCCCAGCACAAGT
Organism: Geococcyx californianus; assembly: GCA_013389885.1. NCBI lineage: Eukaryota > Metazoa > Chordata > Aves > Cuculiformes > Neomorphidae > Geococcyx > Geococcyx californianus. Next base: position 8,200 of record VWPV01010446.1, read on the forward strand.
ATGTCATCGGCCCCAAGGGGAATTCCCTGCAGGAGATCTTGGAGAAAACTGGAGTGTCTGTCGAGATCCCACCCACTGACAGTAGCTCGGAGACGGTGATACTGCGAGGCGAGCCTGAAAAGCTTGGGCAAGCATTGACTGAAGTCTATGCAAAGGTACTGACGAGATGGGCTCGTCCGTCTTTGAAAGTCCCACAAAGATCTATCCATGGGCGCTGACAGGCCTGTTGGGCTGTTAGAGATGCAGCTTTAAAGTCAATACTGAGGGTGCAACAAGGGAATTGGTGCTGATTTTTAAGACCTCTTTCAGTCTGCTCAGCACACAGCTTCTCTGCTTTTCTGTCTCTCAGGCCAACAGTTTTACCGTCTCCTCGGTCTCTGCCCCCTCTTGGCTTCATCGTTTCATTATTGGAAAGAAAGGACAAAACCTGGCCAAAATAACTCAGCAGATGCCAAAGGTATGGATGAGCTGATTAAGTTAGCGCCCTCTGATGAAGAATATGGCTCAGGCTGGATCACTCTTTGTAGAAGAGGGAAGTGTATTCTAGCATGAGTAAAATCAGGGAGGAAATTACATGGATCTGAGTATGAAGAGGAGCCTGTCTTTTACTGCTGCGAACACTACTCATCCTGTATTATTCTCACGGGTTGAGCCCTTCAAAGATGCTTTATGTGGTGCTGTGTTGAGAATCGATGTAGTAGGATACCTATAAATGCTGACTTCAGTGAGGCTTCTCCCTGGTGAGTGAGATGATATCTAGGGAAAGGCTAAGTGAGTAACTTCTCCAAAGCCCTTGAAGACTCGAGGGCAGCACCAAAGCCTTGAACTCTAGTCACTGTGATATGGCCCACATTTTAAGTAATCTACTTATGAAACCAGGGGAATGAGGCGTGTACTTTGTGGGGAGGAAACCTTAGTGGCAAGGATTGATGGTGTAGGCTCGACTAACAGCACTGGTCTGGCTTGTAGCTTGGAAAATTTTTACTGAATTTATTGTTGTGTCTCAAGGTTCACATCGAATTTACTGAAGGTGAGGATAAAATCACTTTGGAAGGACCTACAGAAGATGTGAATGTGGCTCAGGAACAGATTGAAGTCATGGTCAAGGATCTGGTAAGTTTGCATTACTGGTTCCAGTGCATAGCAGTAAAATGGGGGAAGAAAGGACAGCAGAGCAGAGATCATAGAACCGTAGAATGGTTTGGATTGGAAGAGACCTTAAAGCCCATCCAGTTCCAACCCCCTGCCATGGGCAGGGACACCTCCCACTGCATCAAGGGGCTCAAAGCCCCATCCAACCTGTCCTGGAACACCTCCAGGGATGGGGCAGCCACCACTTCTCTGGGCAGCCTGGGCCAGGGCCTCCCCACCCTTCAGCCTGAAGAATTTCCTCCTAATGTCTAATCTAAATCTTCCACTTGCAATGTAAAGCCGTTCCCCCTCGACCTATTGCTATGTAAAAAGCCCCTCCCCAGCTTTCCTGGAGCCCCTTTCAGTACTGGGAGGCTGCTCTAAGGTGTCCCTGCAGCCTTCTCTTCTCCAGGCTGAACAACCCCAACTCTCTCAGCCTGTGCTCAGAGCAGAGGTGCTCCAGCCTTTGGATCATCTCCGTGGCCTCTGGACTCGCTCCAACAGTTCCATGCCGTCCTTTTGTTGGGGATTCCAGAACTGGACAAAGGGCTCCAGATGGGGTCTCACAAGAGCAGAGTAGAGGGGGAGAATCACCTCCCTCCCTCTACCTGTATATCACAGCTGTACGATGTTTGTCATGCTGAACAGTACATGCAGAAGACAACTGAGGCAGATGGGTGAGACCCTTGGTTACAAAGTTCACCCAATGAATCAGCAGCCAGTCTTAATTTTTTTGATGCAGAAAAGGAAGGATTCTCTTTTGCTTGTAGCTGGAGAGGCACGCAAGACCCTTTAAATGTCGGACAAGCATGTTGCTCTCAGCTCAAACCAGAGGAACACTTCTTCTCTGCTTAATAGTCAGTGCCAGTACTGACAGCAGGCAGTGACGTAGGGCACAAGACAGGTGAAGTCATGGCCTCCTCACCCAGCCCTGTGCAATTCTTTATAGATCAACCGGATGGATTATGCAGAAATCAACGTTGACCACAAATTCCACCGACACCTCATTGGCAAGAATGGAGCTAACAGTAAGTGGAGTGCCTGTCGACTCGCTGTGTCGAGTAGGTCATGCCAGGGGCTCTGTAGCTCATCTGGTGGGCTCTCTCCATCACACTGCATCTGCCGCTATGAAGCGATGTTGGCAGAACATGATAAATGGGCATCGAGGCGTTGGGGTGGCTTTAACCTTCACAGAAGTATATGGGGAGTTTGAATAGTGCTGGGATTGCTTTGCCGTGGCCTGGGGAAATGTTCTCTTTTTTTTTTGGGGTTTGGTTTTTTTTTTATTATTTCTCTGGTTACATTTTAGCAGCCAGTTGGGGATGGTGAAAATCTGCCTGGTGAGTTTCTTCCTTTAAAAGAATGTGGGATTAGAAATGAATGATCATCATCTGATCTAAATGTGGTGCTGTTTGGGGAAGAAACAGATGTCTCACTCTGGCAAGTGAACCATTGGCTCTGTATACGCCACAGTTGTACAAGGGTTTTGTGCGGCACAGATCTGCTCTCAGTGAACTCCAGGGTGAAGTGACACTTCCCCTGTTTCGGCCCCGTCCTGTGGCCCCTTCTCAGAGGCTGATTTACTTCTGAAACAGCCTCTAAGCAATGATAATTGAGGTGGCTTGCTTCCGTGTCTTGGCCTAGCAGACTCACAGCCCTTGCCTTGAAGTTAACAGGATTAAGGACCTTTACAAGGTGTCTGTGCGCATTCCCCCGGACAATGAGAAGAGCAACCTGATCAGAATTGAAGGAGACCCACAGGGGGTCCAACAGGCCAAGAAAGAGCTGCTGGAACTCGCTTCCCGTATGGTGAGTAGGATCTGAAGCTTGAGAGGCCACAAGGTTTGAGTTCTTATGTTCCCTCTTAAACTTCTTGTGCAAGTGTGTACCCTTTGCCCAATGAGAACTTGGATCTCATGAGAAGTGTGAGTTCCTATTCACAGATATGTTCCTCTATTCCCTTGGAAACTCCATCTCTTCAGACCGGAGTGAATTTTGTCCAAGGGGGACGATGCTGGCGAGTAAACTGCCAGGCGGCAAACTAATAAATAAAAGTATGTAGCTGACTCTTCTGTCGAACATTCAACGTAAACTCTGTTCTCAGGAAAATGAACGCACCAAGGACCTAATCATTGAGCAGAAATTCCACCGGACCATCATTGGGCAGAAGGGCGAGCGCATCCGGGAAATCCGGGAGAAATTCCCAGAGGTAAGGCTGTCTGGATGATGAAGAATCTAAAGGGGATATTTCCTGGTTGGGTAGGACACCTGTTGTCACTGAAGTCATAAGTTCAGTGGCTCAGTATCTAGAATGTGTGAGAAGATGAATTCTTTTGGCCAGAGGCTGCTGATGCGGTTCCCCTTTTCTGAAGGGGTGTGTAGGATCCCTGCAACCTTTCCCTGTCTGAGCAACAATTCTTGCGTTTGCCCAAGTTTGCTAGAAGTGACCACTCCTTGACGACATCTTTCAGGTTATCATCAATTTCCCAGACCCCGCGCACAAGAGCGACATCGTCCAACTTAGAGGTCCCAAAAACGAGGTGGAGAAATGCACCAAGTACATGCAAAAGATGGTCGCAGACCTGGTAAGGGAGACGTCTTGGTGCTGTTCTCTCCTGTGTGTCTGGAAAACCCTGGAATAAAATAGAGCTGTCCTGGCTTGGCTAGGGCTGAAACCCCTCAAGATGAGGGAGCTGTAGACACTGTTCTGGCTGGCTGGGGACACGAAAATCATACCTGTTGCTTAAGGGCTGTAGGGAAGGTGCTTGCCTTTGCTTATTCTTGCAAGTGCATCATGTAGAGAACTTCCGTGGCTCTAAGCCTGTTGTCAAAAGCTTGTTTAATGAGCTCCTGGGACAGGGCCTCATTTACTGTGACAGTGTAATCTTCATTTCTCCCTTCCTTTCTCCCTTAGGTTGAAAACAGCTTTTCTATTTCTGTCCCCATCTTCAAACAATTCCACAAGAACATCATAGGGAAAGGCGGTGCCAACATCAAGAAGGTGAGCTATCTTTTCTGTCTCCAGTGCTCATTATGGTCACTGCCTGCAGCTAAATCCCACTTGCTGCTCTCTCCTGCTTATTAACAAAGTCAGATATAACCTCCAAGGGGTTTCCTTCTGACATGAGACACCTCTGAGATGATTTCTTTTCCCTTTGTGGCAGATCCGTGAAGAAAGCAACACCAAAATTGATCTCCCAGCAGAGAACAGCAACTCGGAGACAATTGTTATCACTGGCAAGAAAGCAAACTGTGAAGCTGCTCGGCACAGAATTCTTGCCATCCAGAAGGAGCTGGTAAGCGGAAAGACTGTCCTGTTGCAGATTGGGGACTTTAGAAGACATAAATACAGAAGAAGTGCTCATAGTGGAGGGGAGCAGGGAGGAGAAAAATATGTCAGTCTGCTGTTGACTCTTAAACCTAAGTTTGTGGCTGCTCGTGTGTCAGCAGTAGCCAGTCTCCAAGCCCTCTTGTCAGGCATTTTTTATAGAATCATAGAATCGTTTGGTTGGAAAAGGTCTTTGAGACCACTGAGTCCAACCGTACCTGTCCACTAAACCAGATCCTTGAGCACCTCATCTACCCATCTGTTAAACCCCTCCAGGGATGGGGACTCCACTGTCTCCCTGGGCAGCCTCTGCCAGTGCCTGAGAACCCTTTCTGTGAAGAAATTTTTCCTAATATCCAATCTGAACCTTCCCTGGCACAACTTGAGGCCATTTTGTCTGGTCTTATCACCTGTCACTTGGGAGAAGAGACCAAACCCCACTTCACTACAGCCTCCAACCACACAGCTCTGTAGAGCCCCTAGCTGTGTGGGAGTTGAAGGGTGGGCAGTGTAGGTGCAAACACATTTCTACAGCTTGACTAACAGCCTAGTGCTGTCCTCTCCTAGGCCAACATCACAGAGGTGGAGGTCTCTATTCCTTCCAAACTGCACAATTCCCTCATTGGCGCCAAAGGCCGCTTCATCCGCTCCATCATGGAAGAGTGTGGTGGAGTCCACATCCACTTCCCCACCGAGGGCTCCGGCAGTGACACTGTGACCATCAGGGGCCCAGCGCAGGATGTGGAGAAAGCCAAGAAACAGCTGCTGCACCTGGCAGAGGAGAAGGTGAGCCTTGTCTCGGAAGAGAAGGGGCAGATTGTTTTGGCCAGATATTTATTTTCTGGGGTTGAAGTTATCCCCTCTGCCTGGTGGGAGGCTGCTGGCATCACACAGCCTAATCCTCTTTGGAGGGAATTTGAGCACAGTTTGGGTGATTGAAAGAAAACTATGCTTCTGTCGTTGTGACAATGAGTTCTTCTCCCCAAGGGGAGGAGAACTGGCTATAATACTTCCCTTCCTCAGGCTGGGGACATGCTTAAGCCTCCCCACTCATGTGGTTTGAATGCTGTTGGGTATTCACACTTCTCTGAAACAGCTTACCCTGTGTTTCTCCTCTTGTTTTCTCTTGGTCTCTGAATTCATGCTCAGTTCTTCCATTTCACTGCATGTATCAAGGTTTGAGAATCTCAGATTACGAGACCTCACTCTGAGTTGTGACTGAGCGGTCATGTTAAAAGCAAGAACAAACTCTCTCTAATATCAGCACGTGAGCATGTTCTGATCAGTTGGTTGCCTCTGCTGCTTGGCTTGCAGCAGTCAGTTAGCAAACAGATTCAATGCCTCATACAAGCATCAGACCCTTCTCCCAGGGAGGTCTTGTCCGCTGATGTTCTCATCAGTTATGCTGAGTTAGCTCTTCAGCCCTAAGAACACCTTTCAGGTAGCATTTTTTAACTTTTGACAGCATGCTGCATCTACCTTGCTTTTGTGATACTCTGTCTGCGTGTACTCACTGTGATGCTGATGTGTATTTTGTGTGTATTGACATGTTCCATGGGTATCTGACTCCTTGCAGCAAACAAAGAGCTACACCGTGGACCTCCGTGCAAAGCCAGAGTACCACAAATTCCTTATTGGGAAGGGTGGTGGTAACATCCGTAAGGTGCGTGACAACACCGGGGCCCGCATCATCTTCCCAACCTCTGAGGACAAAGATCAGGAGCTGATTACTATCATGGGAACTGAGGAGGCTGTCAAAGAGGCACAGAAGGAGTTGGAGGCCCTCATCAAGAACCTGGTAGGAACTGCTTTTCCTTTCTTGCCTTTCACTGTAGCAAGATATAAAGAGTCAATGTGGAGGAACCTGCTTGTCTTAAAAGCATCGGCTGCCCTTCCTCCTTGCTATCACTTGTTGGGGTGAAGTTTTTGATTGCTGTTGAGTGCAGCAAACTCATGCTTATCCCCAGGACAGGCAGGATTGACCAGCTGTCATCTCTTGGCAGGATAACGTGGTTGAAGACTCCATGGTGGTTGACCCCAAGCACCACCGCCACTTTGTCATCCGGAGAGGGCAAGTTCTCCGTGAGATTGCAGATGAGTATGGTGGTGTGATGGTCAGCTTCCCACGCTCTGGCACCCAGAGCGACAAAGTCACCCTCAAGGGAGCCAAGGACTGTGTTGAGGCAGCCAAGAAACGCATCCAAGAGATCATCGAGGACCTGGTATGTCACAGGAAAGCTGTTTCTTCTATACTTTGTTGCGTCAGCAATGCCCTCATTAAAGCTTGGCTGTACAGCAGGTTCATGTGGACAAGTCCTACAGTAGTTCTGGGATCTTTGCTGTCAACATAGAGGGACTTCAGATTGCAGCCTGGGGAATGGCAGTTGGCTCCAAAAGGGCAATGCTGTATGAAGGAATTGCTTCCTCCAACCATCTTGGATTTTAGGAGCAGAAATAGGAGACCCTTCTCTGGTGTACCCAAAGGCATTAAAATCGAACTCTTCTTGTGACTTTCCGTGCCAGGCCTTGGGCTTTGGCTGCCTCTGGGATTTCCTGTGCTGTTAGCATTGTCTTCTGGAAGCAGCCAACTGTCAAACCTATACTCTTCCTTTCCTTCCTTCTTTATGTTTTTCCTTTCTCCTAACACTTCCTCCCCTTTGGGGTAATAGAGCTTGAGTTTTGATCGTGGGAGCCTTTAGCGTTGTGGGCTGGAGGCAGTCTTCCTTAAGAAATCCTCCACTGACTTCTCTGAGAGAGGAAAAGTTCTAGGAAACTTTTAGTTCTTCCCCTGCCAGCAACTGTTGTCTTTTCGAAGGCCATTACGGATCGTGCATCACCATGCACAAGCATTCTGTTTTCTGGCGTGAAAGGGGCTGCATTGCAATAAAACAACTCTGCTTTCTCACAGGAAGCTCAAGTGACAATCGAGTGCAACATCCCACAAAAGTTCCATCGCTCCATTATGGGCCCTAAAGGATCCCGGATCCAGCAGATCACCCGGGACTATGGTGTCCAGATCAAATTCCCTGACAGGGAGGAGAACCCAGGTATCGCTGTGGATGCGTGTTCACGTGGTAGTTGATGTGATCAAATGGGTGTAGTGTACACGGTGTATCGGTGGAGATGTCCTTCAAACCTATGGAGAAATGACCCCAGGTGTTCCCTGCAGTGTCCTGGAATCTGAACTTTGCATCAACCTTGCCCTCTTGGAAAGAGGGGACAGTTTTAGGAGGTGAAACTGCAAACCTGGGTGTGTTCTCACCACAGAGTGCAGGGAGGACAGGGACCTACCACCCCAACAAAAAAGGCACCACAGGCTTGCCAAGGTCTCTGAGCTCTTGTGCCTGAGTGTATGGAATTCAGCACAACTGTGACTTGTTGGATGCTCCAGCCATCTTGCTGTGACATCCAGTGCTGGTGACCTGCCCTGCTGGGGAAGGAACTGCCAGCCTTCCTTATTGCCTTTGCTCCGCTCCCGTAGTGCAACTGCAGGTCCTTCCTGTGTAGGCAAAGGCAATGTCAGTGCTGTGCAGAGAGGTGTGGAGGAGACTGTCTCAGAGGACGTTCCTGTTCAGTCGTGGCAGGCTGCCCGTGCTAGGAGTAACCTCCAGCAGAGCAGTCTATGTGTCTGAGCTCTTGTGGCAAGGCCCAGGCTAAGCCTGAGAGTCTGAAGGGGAAGGTAACAAGCAAGGAGGGGGCTCTGTGCATGTAACACGAAACTTGCCACGTTTTCAGCCCCTGCTGCAGAACCAGCTGTGCAGGAGAACGGTGAGGAAGGTGGAGAAGGCAAAGATGGGAAGGATGCAGATCCCAGCTCTCCAAAGAAATGTGATATCATCATCATCTCCGGCCGCAGGGAGAAGTGTGAGGCGGCAAAGGAGGCGCTACAGGTATGTGGCTTTCTAAAGTCCCTGAGCCCTGATGTGGTGATGCCCTGATGCAGGAAACTCACTGCAGGCTTTAGTGATGGTAATAAAAACTTCTCAGTTGAGGTTACAATCTGGGTGGTCGCTGATGCCAGCTGCAGAGGTGGCGTGTACCCTCAGGAGAAGTCCTCTCATTGCTCTGTGGTTTAGCCTGGTGGCTTGAATCACAGTACCTGACCTCGCAATCGCTATGGCTTGTAGGCAGCACTGAGTTACTCACCATAAAAGCATGACTTCCTTGTTCCATGGAGTGTGGCTGGAAGGAAGAGTCTGATTGAGGCTAAATCATTCTAGCTTTAGCAGACCTTGCCACGCTCCTTTAGCAGAGACTTGGAAACGTCACTAGGTGGAAGCCAAGGATATGAAAGCAGCCTGCCACTGGCAGTGGGGTTTAGGATTGCTCATTTGGAAAAAACACTTTAACACCCAACAGGTCAGCTTGGTGTTCGCAGCTGCTTTCTCTTCCCATAGAATTTGTATCCTGGTTACAAGGGAACGCACCTCAGTTTAGCAACAAGTTCTTTTGGGCAAGAAAGACAAGAGAAGGCTTTCAAATGGTAAACTGTGATCCTTCCTCTGCAGGCTCTGGTTCCTGTCACCATTGAGGTGGAAGTTCCCTTTGATCTTCACCGTTACATCATTGGCCAGAAAGGAAGCGGGATCCGCAAAATGATGGATGAGTTTGAAGTAAGTGGTTGTTCCCCTTCCTCCTGTGTCCCAGAGAATATGTAAGTGACCGTGTCTGTGGTGATGGCAGTCAGTTGCAACATACTCAGCACTGTCATGGCTTGACCGTGGAGTACAGGCTCTGCAATAAGAAAATGAGACCTATGTGATTCAGTCCCTGGCTGCAGGGCTCAGTAGCTTTGTGCTGAAGCTCTGCGATCGGTATTGATGCTGTGAGTGTTGCAGGACTTGTTTGGTGCCTACAGGGATTCCTCACCAGTATAAGAGTTGTTTTCCTCCTAGGCCATGGGAAACAGCTCTGCTGTCCCTGCCCATGCAGGAGGATTCCCCAGAGGCCCACAGGTTGTCCTGGGGCTGCTGCAGGTTGGGTGAGGCAGGGCTATTGAACATCTCTTTGTTTCCGAGCCTCTCCATGCTGACACAGGGACTGCTGGAGGCTGATGCCCCACAGCAAAGCAATCTGATATAGATAATGGCTTCAGAAACCATCTAAGACTCAGTCCTAGTCAACTGACTCTAGGTGGCCCTGCTTGAGCAGGGGAGTTGGGACTAGAGGACCTCTGGAGGTCCCTTCTAACCTCAATCCTTCTGTGGTTCAGGCTGGGTGGGTGGGAGCTGGTCTCAGTGGCTGGGTAGATCAGCGAGATGCTGGCTGGGATACAAACAACAATTGCTCTTTGTTACTCAGGTGAACATCCAGGTCCCTGCTCCTGAGCTGCAGTCCGATATCATCACCATCACTGGGCTGACTACCAACCTGGACCGTGCCAAGGCCGGGCTGCTGGAGAGAGTGAAGGAGCTGCAAGCGGAACAAGAGGATCGGGTAAGGCCTGGGCCTGTCCTTCCTCATTCCAGCCAAACAAGGCTTCAGCCACTGGGGATTCCTTTCAGAAGTTATGCAGACTCCTGAAACCCTTCTGCTTTTAAGAGCACCCTTTGCTGGTGGTTTAACGTGAACTGGCAGGAGAGTTTTAGGATTCTATGTTAGGTGACTTTGGGCTGCCCAGGGCTCTATCACACCTTTATGCCCTTTTTGAGACACTTTGGGAACCTCATGGTGCTCAGAGTCTCTCTGTACCTTTTCTCATTGAATCCTTATCACAGCTCTGAATAAATAGATGGGGATTGGTTGGATGGCGGTTTGCTACTTGTAGTTTCCTGCCACGCTTGACAAAAGCACAAGACCCCAGCAGATGGATGTTGTAGGTGCTCTTGTGTAGCCACGTACACTCGGGCACGACCCTGCAGAATCAACTCTGTGCCTCTCAGAAGTGAGCAGGAAACACTGGGACTTAGAGATGAACATCACTGGACCAGCCATGGTGTGTTCCTGCTGTTGTGTCTGACTGCTTCTCCTGTTCCAGGCCCTGCGAAGCTTCAAGCTGACAGTCACTGTGGATCCCAAATATCACCCTAAAATCATTGGGCGGAAGGGAGCAGTGATCACCCAGATACGCACAGAGCATGAGGTCAACATCCAGTTCCCCGACAAGGATGATGAAAGCCAGGTGAGAAGTCAGAGGAGGGGTACAAGGAGGACTGTTGCTTGTCTCTGAGCACAGAAAACACAAGCACCTTCTCTCGGGCTCTGAACTCCCTGCGCTGCCTTTGGATAAGGTGGAGGGTAAACCAGATGTGTAGGGAGAGGGCTTGCTCAGCTGCTTATGAGCCTCACATGTTTCCTTGTACCCCAGGCCCAAGACCAGATCACCATCACTGGCTATGAGAAGAATGCTGAGGCTGCCCGGGATGCCATCATGAAGATCGTTGGTGAGCTGGAGCAGATGGTCTCTGAGGATGTTACTCTGGACCATCGTGTTCACGCACGCATCATTGGTGCACGTGGTAAAGCCATCCGCAAAATCATGGATGAGTTCAAGGTGAGCGGTGGGGCGATGCAGTGCAGGCTGGACTGGGCCTGGGTGGCCAGTGAGGCCGCTTTGCTCCTGAGCTTGGTGGCAGCTTGGTGCTAGGGGCTGAATTCAGGATTATGAGGTTCACATCCTATGGTCCTTGTGCCTGTTGTTCAGCTGGAACAGGGGCAAAAGAAAAGCCAGTGCTGTCCTGCTCACCTCCAGCTTTTGTCTCCACAAGCCTGTGAGCACAATCCCTGGGCCAGGCACCCCCGTGTGCCCCAGGCAGCTGGGCTGGCTGGACTCTGCACCCAGCCACCAGCTGCAGCATCCCCACATGAACTCACCTGTGAGTCACCCTTCTTCTGGCAGCCAGGCAGGGAGGAGGCTGAGCTCTTCCTGTCTCGCTGGAGCACAGCCAGAAGAGGAACCTGGAAATGCTTCCTTGGTGCTCTGAGTTAGTCCTGCAAACAGCATTGAGCTCAGTCCTTCGCTGCAGCCTTTCTGGTGGGTTTCTTCCCAGGTGGTCTTTGAAGGGAGGAGGTGGTTATGTCAGCTGCTCCACCTCCTGGAAGGGTGCAGTTGCTGGGGGCTCTGGAAGGGGACTCTGCCCAACCCCCTCAGCCTGAGCTTAACTCAAGAAGATCCTCCAGATTTCTTTGTCTCTCTAGACCACTGTTGATTCCCATGACTTTGGGAGTCTTGACACACTCTCAGAGCTCCAGATTTGGCAGAGTCCCTGGCTCTGGGCAGACAGGGGCTTGATCCTGACACCATGTGGCAGCAGCACTGTGCTTTGCTACAGGGAGAGCAGTGACTGTGAATCCAGAGCCATGAGTCTTTAGTGGCTTGCATCTTGGTTGGGTTCCGTTGTTGAAACAAGCTGTTTGGTTCCCAAATGAGCAGTCCTTGGTTTTAGTCTTGGCCTATGTAGCTTCCCTGCACCCATCTGGAAGGCAAACTGTGTGAGAGCGCAGCGGCTGCGTATGGAGTGCACTAAGCCAGCTCTGTAAAGTGATTGTCAGCCAGGATGACACTCTCTGAAGGAGACAGAAATATTATTGTGCTTCATGTTGATGGCTCGATGGTGAAAACGTGTGCGGCAGTGTGAGGACACTGTCTGGAAGTGTCTCTTCTGCCCAGAAACCTGTGGGAAGATGGGTTGTTACCGCAGAGTCAGTTCTCTTGCGGCAGTGAATACAGGAGGGCTTTTCTGTTCTGTGAATGTAACGACAAGGGACATAGAGGGTCTGTGGCTTTTCAGATGTGCAGGTGAAAGTCCCATCCTGGTCCTTGTGTTGCAGGTGGATATTCGCTTTCCCCAGAGCGGAGCTCCTGACCCCAACTGTGTGACCGTGACAGGACTCCCTGAGAACGTGGAAGAAGCTATTGATCACATCCTGAACTTAGAGGAGGAATATGTAAGTGTTCAGCAAAACTGTGCAGGGACTTAGAAAGGATTTCCTCTGCCGCAGAGCTGGATGTATCTCTGTGTGGTATTTTCTGCCACTGCATTGGAGAACTCGAGTGCTGTATGGGTGGCATCCAGCCCTCATCTCCCTCAGAGATGTCCCTCAGAGCAGCTGGGCACAGAGCCCTCCTTTGATGTGCTCTGTGAGGACTGGCCTCGCTGTCCAGGAGAGGGCAATGAGTGAGAGTGCTGGGACACCACCAGGCCGTGCTCATGCTTGCCTTGCTAGAGCTTGCATCAGTTAGGATTTGGTGGCCCTCAGAGCAGTGCAGAAACACAGCGTTTGGTCATTGTAGAGCAGGCTGGAGATTTTGGATGGGTTGCAGCATGGTGAGATCTGGGAGGGAGGTGTGTTGTATCAGCTTGAGTAACTGTCAAGCCCTGTCCCTAACTGGGCTGTGTCACTGCAGCTTGCAGATGTGGTGGACAACGAGGCGATGCAGGTGTATATGAAGCCCTCTTCACACGAAGAGTCCAAGGCCCCATCCAAGGGCTTTGTGGTGAGAGATGCCCCCTGGGCCACTGTCAACAACGAGAAGGTGAGTGCTACTTCTGCCACCGGCCTGGGGCACAGGGAGCGTGGTGGGGCCGAGGACCTGCTGCGAGGTCTGGCCCTTCCGCCTCTGCTGGGCAAACATGTCACTCTGCTCCCTTGGCAGCAGAGAAGGCAATGAAGGGCCCTCCTGCTCTTTGTGGGCCGTGTGAGCTGAGGGCTGCCTTGGGCAGCCTCTCTGCTGACTGTTTCCTCCTAACACCTTGCCCACACTGAACACCCCACTGTGGAGCTCTGGGGAACGGGGAACCCTTACCAGAAAGCATCCTGCCAGGTCCTGTTGTTTTTAGGGGTCCTGGGACCTCTGCTTCCACTGCTGCAGCGCAGAAGCAGCTCCGTGTTTGCGGCTGTGTTGTTGCCGGGAGCAGCGAGCCAGGGGCTGCGGCATCTCTGTCCTCAGCTGCCCCGGCACTGCTGCAGGGCCTGACCCTGCTCCGGTGACTGCGTTACTGAGGTTGGACTTCTTAGAGACCTTGACCTATCTGCACCCTCCTAAATGTCATCTCTGGATGGCTCAAGTGTCCACCCTGCACAGTCCCAAGGACACCATGATCCTTTCTGGCCCTCCCCCACTGTCTCTGCTCACGGGATATCAGAATGCTGCTTAGCTCAGGGCACAGCGTGCAGGTTGGCAGCAGGGCAGGAGCTTAACTTGTTCCCTTTTTGTTTGCTCTAGGCCCCTGATATGAGCAGTTCTGAAGACTTCCCCAGCTTTGGGGCTCAAGTGGCCCCCAAGACTCTTCCCTGGGGACCTAAACGATAATGACCTGGAAGCAGAACCATCTCCTCCAGCCCGCTGACCTGACACTAACCTGCCACAAATACTTCCTGTCTGAAATCTGACCCAGCGGCTGGAGCTCGAGTCAATTGCCCCAAGAGGTCTCCTAATGGTGTCTGGAGTGCTAGACCCCATCCTGCTCCCCTCAGCTATCACCGTGGCTAGGACCCACCCTCATCTCTTGATGGATATTCTTTCCTCCTTTGGAACGAGACTTCCACTCAGATTCAAACACTAAATGTGTGTGTTTTTGTTAGAAACTTCATAATTGACTCAAAGTGGCTAAGATTTGCAGCTTCCCAAGCGCTAGCAGAGCAATCTGCTCTCTTGAGCATGTCTTACCAGGCATTCTCGCCTTCATTAGGAGACCTCCTTTACTGTGGCTAGGAATCTACTTCCTGTCTCATGACCTCAGGAAATAAATTTCCTTGACTTTCTAAAGCCAAAACGTTTGCCCTCTTTCCTTTGTGTTTATCCCAGGCCTTACCTTACCTTTGTAGAGTGCAATCAATTTTATTTTTTTCCCCCCTTTTAACTGCCAAAAAACTCATTTAACGCTGAAAGCTGACTGTGGGGAGAGCTTCAAATAACCGAAACGAGCAAAAACTTGCTTTTTAAAGGAGCAAACCTTTTGAGAGGGCTGGAGAGGCAGCAGAGGTGGAAGGGAGCAGAACAACGCACGGTATCCTGGTCAGGTAAACACCTCCAAGCGCGCCCCGGCGCTGCACCAAGCACAGCCCCAGCCCGCGCGCTTGATGAGTCTTCCAGCACACAATAGCAGCCCCTGCTCCAGTTCCCTCCTTCACCCTTGCCAACAGCCGCCGGTGGGAGCCAGCACGGGACAATATCACCAGATGGGACAGACCTGGGTTGGCCAAGGCTGCTGTGATGGCAGGGCCCAGGAGAAGCTGGTGGGAAGCACAGCCTTGAGAAGCTGTAGTCCTCTGCTAGCGCTGCAGCATCATCTAGGCACGTCTGGTAGGGACAGCTGTTACTGTTGCCTTCTTTCTACCTCAAAAGTCAGTACGATGGTGACCTCTCAGTGAAGGTGGGGAAGCGGCTGGTCCAGCTCTTGCCCTGGCACCCAGAGCAGAAGCCTGGAGGAGAAGCTGGAGGAGCCTGTTGGCTCCAAGTGGCTACAGGAGTTCTGCAGAGGGAAGCTGACTGTGGTGCCCATCAGAGAGAACCACAGGCCTGCTGAGCTTGAATGGGGCTCAGCCCCAAGGCTATAGATGCAGTGGTGGTGATCCAGGCTTCTGCTCTGCCAGCGTGGTGCGTTGAGCCTTTCCCGAGGCCTCCATCGTATGGGCAGCAGAGGATGATCCATGCTCTGGGCCACTTGTGCCCAGGCCTTGCCATGGCTTGCTCAAAGAGGCTGCGTCCTAGCTCCTTGAGCCACAAAGAGGAAAACCAGGTCTTTGTGGAGGAAGGCAGGGAGCATGGGGATTCTGAGTTCCCTCCTTCCCTGCCTGGGTCCTAAAGAGGTTGTAGTCTGAGCCATTTCTCTAGCCCAGCTGCTTCAGCTCTTGGACGAGCAAGAGTCCCCAAACCTCTCTCCTCCAGTGATGCTTACAGAGCAAAGGCCCAGAATTCTGGCAGGCTCATCTCAGCGTTCTTGCCTCCCACTCTGGTGGGCAGGCCTGGCGTGCTGGTGCTCCTCCTTCCCCCACCAGCTCTTCTTGGCAGAGGCTGCTATGCAGAGGTCAAACCAAACCCCCTCAGTGCTCTCCTTAGGTCTGAGAGGTGGCCGGAGCTGATGGCGGCTGCGCCCAAAGCATAGGGCGACCTTGCCGCCAGGGTGGCACAGACAGGACCAGGGTGCCACCCTCCCAGCTGCATCTGTCAGAGAACGGTTATTGCCCCTGTGGCTTAGGTCTGTCCCCCCCTCCTCCTCCTCTCTGTGCCCTCACCAGCTGCACAGGCTTGAGTCCCCTTTGGGGCCCCGTGCCCAGTCACCCGCCCCTGCGCTCTAAAGAAGGTCATGAAGTGATTGTACCTAGTCCTGTCCCCCAGCGCCCACCCTCCGCAGCAGACTGTGGCATGTGTCCATCTCCTCTCTTTGACGTCTTCCATATTGTACATTTCCATAGCAATGATCCCTTGGCCTTAACTTTGGAATTTGGAGACTATATGCAAACATGTAAAAAGGCTCACGAGTATGGATGACACTGGAATTTTATAAATTCTAAAATAAAACCTGAAACAGCTCCAAGTGTCGTGGATGTTATTTCTCCTGGTGGCTCGAGATCCCAGGCAGCCCTCGCTTGGCTGGATTTAGCCCTGCTTGAGGAGTTCCAGCCCCTGCTGCGGCACAACTCGCACAGCGAGCGGCTGGGTCGAGAAGGGGAGAGCAGCACCAGGCAGCACCCTCCTTGCGGGGAGGAAAGGGAGGCACCAGCCATGGTCCCGTCATCTCTCTTGCTCCCCTCCTCAACCAGAGCCTCCTGTCATCCTTGTGCAACCGCACAGCGCCCACCAGCCAGGGCCAAGCTGCTGCTTGCCACCTGGCAAGGTTTGGCTCAGGGGCTGCTGGGTCACAGGGTTACAGTGCACCTCTCCAGTCACCTGCTGTCTCTGCAGCTCAAAGGACGCCTCTCCAGTTCACCCAGTGTCACCTTAGCTCTCCCAAACCCTCACCTATGGGTCCAGCTGGTCTCAGCACACACGGATGCAGAGGAAGCAAGAGCTGGTGCAGGAGGCCACGGCCCTGCCTTTGCTTGCCCCAAGTGGCAAGCGGAGCTGTGGTTGCACTGGGCAGCCATGCAGTTGCTGTGGGCAGGCATTGAGCACAGCCTTGGCATGTGGTGTGGCAGCCTCCTTCGCTTTGCTCCATGCCAGGTTGTTTACACAGTGGTGGAGTTCCCTTGCAGCGATGCCAAGGAGCTTGGCTGCTCATCCAGAGCCTGGAGACGCTCATTTGCTTTGCACCAAAAAATCATAGAATCACAGAATGGTTTGGGTTGGAAGGGACCTCACAGCCCACCCAGTTCCACCCCTCTGCCAGGGGCAGGGACACCTCCCACTGGATCAGGGGACTCAAAGCCCCATCCAACCTGGCCTTGGACACCTCCAGGGATGGGGCAGCCACCACTGCTCTGGGCAACCTGGGCCAGGGCCTCCCCACCCTCACAGGAAAACATGTCTTCTTGATACCTAATCTCAATCTCTCCTCTTTCAGCTGAAAACCATTCCCCCTCACTCATCCCTGCACTCCCTGATCAAGAGCCCTTTCCCAGCTTTCCTGGAGCCCCTTTCAGTACTGGGAGGCTGCTCTAAGGTCTCCCTGCAGAGCTGTTCTCAGCAGCTTCAGTCTGTTGCAAACACTTCCTGCCCAAACCTTCCCCCTCAATAAAGGATGCAGCACAAGGAAGGCTCGTGTGTTAAGATTTAATAATAATAATAATAATAATAACACCACCATTTCAAAAACAATGAGTGCCTTGCACACAAGGTCTGGTATTTGGTGCTCTTTATTGACCAGTTGTTCTGCGAGTGTCAGTGAACTGGAGACCCGGGAAGTGGCAAGTGGATAAAAAAACCCAGCTGGGACAACTTCTCCAAGGAGGCCAGGAGAGAGGGGGCAGCAGGAGGTTCAGAATCGAACAAACGTGGCATCGATCTGCCGGACAGTCGGGAGTGCCAGCATGATTTTGCGCCGGTACTGGGGATCCTTCTGTAAGGGGTTCCGCTCCAGGTAGACCGTTTCCAAATTCTTCGCTCCTTTCAGCTCATCCAGGTCACTCCAGCTCTCGATGAGGTTGTCGTTCATCTGCAAAGCACACACAGCCACTTTATCTTCACAGAATCACACAATGGTTTTGGCTGGAGAAGACTTTTAAGATCAATTCCAACCATCGATCCAGCCCTGCTAAGTCCTCCACCAGACCACGTCCCCAGCCAGACCACACACAGACACACACGCACAGCCTGGGCAGCAGGAACCCCACCGACGCTGCTGCAGAGGATCCTGTGACCCTGTGGCAGCAATGCTCTGCCACCTCCGTGGACGTATAAAACCACCCTGTCCGTGGGGTCAGTCCTCCCCCTGGGGCCTTACAAAGATGTGCTTTCCTGCCTCAGCCTCCAGGCCTCACTTGCCATCTCCAGTCTTCCCACTATGTCCTGAGCTGACGGCCAAGGGTTGCACCTTTCAAAGACACCACACCCAGTCCAACCACTATGCTGGGAAGGCTCAGCAGGGCACTGGGACGGTCTCTATCCAGTGTCCCAGTGCATTTAAGGGCTGGAAATCTTTGTGTCAATATTTTGTTCACTTTTACAGAATCACAGAATGGTTTTGGCTGGAAAAGACCTTTACACTCATCAAGTCCAACCATCGATCCAGCGCTGCTGTCAGCCACCAGACTACGCCCCTGAGCATAACATCCAATCATCTTTGAAACACCTGCAGGGATGGGGACTCCACCACCGCCCTGGGCAGCCTCTGCCACTGCCCAAGAACCTAAAGAAATTCCTCCCAATATCCAACCTGAATCTCCCCTGGCGCATCTTGAGGCCGTTTCCCCTTTTCCTGACACTGGCTGCCAGGGAGAAGAAGAGCCCAGCACCCACCTCACCACAATCTCCTTTCTGGGAGCTGCAGAGAGCAATGAGGTCTCCCCTCAGCCTCCTCTTCTCCAGACTAAACAGCCCCAGGTCTCTCAGCTGCTCTCAGAACCCCTGAACTTCAGACCCTTCCCCAGCTCCGTTCCCTTCTCTGGATGCGCTCCAGCCCCTCAATGTCCTTGGAGTGAGGGGCCCAAACTGAACCCAGGATCTGAGGTGTGGCCTCACCAGCACCAAACAAAGGGTAATGATCCTTTCCCTGCTCCTGCTGGCCACACCATGGCTGATGCAAGCCAGGCTGCTGGTGGCCTTCTCGGCCACTGCTTGCTCATGTTCAGCTGCTGTTGACGAGCACCCCCAGGGCCTTTTCCACCAGGAGGCTTTCCAGCCGCTCCTCCCCAAGCCTGGAGCCCTGTCTGGGGTGGCTGTGACCCAACAGAAGAGCTGACTCCAAGCCCTACGCATACAGCGCCCTCCCCTGTCCCACTGGATGGGCTCCTTTCACCATGGTACCAACATCTCAAGGAAGAGCTCAAGCATGCACTCACCCAAAATTCCTGCAGCTCTGTTAGGTGACTGATATTTTCAATCTTCTTGATTCTGTTGGATGCAATGTCCAGCATTGTGAGTTTGTTCTAGACAAGCAAACACAAACACGTTAGACTGGGTTTCCTTTCATCTCCCTTAGCTGGAGCACCTCTGCTATGGGGTCAGACTGAGAGTTGGGGCTGTTCAGCCTGGAGAAGAAAAGGCTCCGAGGAGACCTTAGAGCAGCCTCCCAGTACTGAAAGGGGCTCCAGGAAAGCTGGGGAGGGGCTTTTTCTAAAGGCCTGGAGTAACAGGACGAGGGGGAACGGCTTTAAATTGGAAGGAGGAAGATTTAGATGAGACATTAGGAAGAAATTCTTCATGATGAGGGCAGTGAGGCCCTGGCACAGGTTGGAACAGTGGTGGCTGCCCCCTCCCTGGAGGTGTTCAAGGCCAGGTTGGATGGGGCTCTGAGCCCCTGAGCCAGTGGGAGGTGTCCCTGCTCATGGCAGGGGGTGGAACTGGATGTGCTTTGAGGTTCCTTCCAACCCAAACCATTCCGTGACTCTACTCCAGCAGATCTGGAGGAGTTTCACCCATGCAAAATATTTTAATATAGGAAACACTTGGATCGTTGTGGTCTTTTTCAGGACCCCAAATTAACTGGGAAAGCTGAGGAACAAAAGCTTCCAGCAAAGCACAGCCAGTAATGGAGCAGCTTAGGACAACAACTCTGTCACAGTTAGCAAGAGCCTGCTCACATTGTTCTCCAGTCCTTCTATAACTTCGATGCCGTTGTGGCTGAGGTACAACTCGCGCAAATTCACCAAGCTCTGCAGCCCCTCGATCTTGGTCAGACGATTGTTCTGAAAATGCAAAAGCGGCTTAAATCCACTCTAAACAAACCAAAGCCCAAGTGAAAAGCATTTCTCTGAATTATGGCTAGGAAGGGTGAGCTACCTGCTCACGTCCACGCTGAGCTCACGAGCTCAGCTCCTTTGATCCCTGTACCACCATGAAATCCCATGGAATCCAAAGTCTCCAAGTTTAGAAGAATCAGACTGACTTTCCTATCAAAACTTCTCTCTTGAAGGGAAGTTATAACACCCAAATCCCAGCATACTCTGCATGTGATCCTGTACGACACTCAGCGAGTACAATGTTCTTAAGCTGTAAGAGGTTACAATGGACTGGCACTGTCACACAGATGAGGAGACTCAACAGAATAAATTAGCTGAGTATCTTTTTATTTCACCTTTTAAAAAGGAAGAAACTTTCCAGAAGCCTATTAAGGACAGATTTCATTTAGTACAGGCTTGTTCATGTTTCTTCCCTCTTCGGGAAGAAGGCAGTGACACCAAGCCCACTGCCGTTACAACAGCTTCCCTGGTGTAACTCATTCAACATTGTAATATAGCAGAAAACAATATTTCAGGAAGGAAATGGGGGATAACATCGATTTTTACGTAAGGGAGAACAGAAAATGAAACACTTGTTTTTTCATTTTATCAGTGTGAATCTCATTTAGTAAGAAAGGATGAGAAAAGGCAGCGGATAGAACATCACGCTTCCTTCCGGTGCAGGAGTTTGGTTCAAACCCTGATGATCTGTTGACTCAGAATTGCTTCTTATAAATTACAACGTGGTTTGTGTAATCACGCTGTTCAAAACAGAGTAGTGTGAAGCAGAATCAATACCTGTATACTGAGCACAGCCAGGTTTGTCAGCGCATCCAGGTTCTGGAGTTTGGTGATTTTATTCTTTCCAAGGAACAGACTGTCAAGATTTGCCAAAGCGTCGATGTTTTCAATTGCCTGCAAAACGACCAAGGGAGATAGCGTTATTGGGGTGGTGCAGAACCTGTAGATGTGGTTGGTGTTTACAGCCTTGGCCCATGGAGCTGCACTCTGGAGAAACACAAACCCTGCCAATCCCACAGCACAAAACACACACAGGGCAGGGCCTCCCTCGTGACGCAAATGCAGAATAAGCACAGGACTTCGTGCAGTGACAGCAAACCTCCGCCCGCGCAGCAGCCGGCTCGTGGCACTGCTGTTTGGTGGGTTTCAGCAAGGGGAACGTCACTTTGTCCTGGCTGTTGCCTTCATTGTCCAGGCAGCAAGAGCAAAGAATGAAAAAGCCTAGGGAGCACTGAAAGCGATCTTCCCCAGGCCACACGGGGTATCCAGGGCACACAAAACTCATTTGCGAAGCAAGAAAAATCTGTTACTGGTGAATGGAAAGAGAATTTGGGAGGAGAAAATAGTTTGCATATTTAGTCCTGACCATCAGTGACTGCATAGCACAGGCAGAAGCAAGTTTTTCAGCTTCTCTGCACAGCAGTTCTTCTGTCATAAGGAAGATGAACTGTCTCATGGGTGTATGTGTGAATATATTTACCTACTGGCTGCTCAAGTCCAGAGGAGGCCACGGAGATGATCCAAGGGCTGGAGCCCCTCTGCTATGAGGACAGGCTGAGAGAATTGGGGTTGTTCAGCCTGGAGAAGAGAAGGCTGTGGGGAGACCTTAGAGCAGCCTTGCAGCACTGAAAGGGGCTCCAGAGAAGCTAAGGAGGAACTTCTTCCACGGGCCTGGGTAACAGGACATGAGGGGAATGGCTTTAAATTGGAAGGAGGAAGATTTAGATGAGACATTAGGAAGAAATTGTTCGCAATGAGGGTGGGGAGGCCCTGGCCCAGGTTGCCCAGAGCAGTGGTGGCTGCCCCATCCCTGGAGGTGTTCAAGGCCAGGTTGGATGGGGCTTTGAGCCCCTGATCCAGTGGGAGGTGTCCCTGCCCATGGCAGTGGGGTGGAATTGGATGGGCTTTGAGGTCCCTTCCAACCCAAACTATCCTATGATTTCACAAGGCTTGAAAACAGTTATTTTCCTACTTTGCTCTTTTGGCCTAACAAGTAACTTCTCGGAGACGGTAAACTGGGAGCGCCAACTTAAGAAAACCTTCAGACTGGAATGCACTCAGCTGTTACAAGCATTTTCTAAAGTGCAGGTAATTGAAAAAGCGTCTAAAATATTAACAGTTTACTTTGCATGTTGCAAGACTTTTGTGCCACCTGTTTCAACAGTTCCCTTATGAGCTGGGCAAGATGCAGAACAGCCATATCTTAAGGACAGGCGAGAGAGTCTACTCAGAACTGCTTCCCTTTAAGCATCACAGATTTTACACCACCTACACTGAAAAGGTCACAAACTGCACAAATAATCAGCTGCAATCAGCAGTGCAGTCCGAGGTTTTAGATGCATTTCAGAGCAAATCCTCAAGAAAATGTTGGTCCTAAGTGAGTCTCACTAACAGCAGACTTCACAGGGCTGGATCCATGGTTGGACCTTCAAGGTCTTTTCCAACTGAAACCACTCTGTGATTCTGTGATCAATTGCCCATACAAATCAAACTATAATTGAATTTGCATTCAACTGGTTTTATCAACAGAGCACCGGCCTCTGGGAAGGCAAGAGAAAACAGTAATTGCTGATTTTGATAGACCTGGATCTCTATCAGGAAGAAACCATTATCTGCAAAAAGGCAGCACACAGGGGATGCACGAGTTCATTAAAAGAGAGAAATTCATAAAGAGTAATTTAGTAGCCAGGCACTACACTCATGCATAATTAAAGGATGCAGCATATGCAGCAATAAGCAATTACACATTAAGCAACTGTAACAATAAAAAGAAAGAAATTGCAAGTAAAAGCCCATGAAGTGGATCACAGAAGGCTCATGCCGGAACCCCGCAGCTAACATCTCATAGAGCAAACCTACCCGAATCCGATTAGATCCCAACTCTAACATCTGTAGCATCTGCAAGTTGCTCAAATTCTCAATTTTGCTGATTTTGTTGTTGACAAGGAAGAGTTTTTTAAGCTGGGTAAGCCGATCGAGTCCTTCAATGTGTCTCAGCATGTTAAAGGAGATGTCCAGGATCCTGAAGCAAAACAAAACAAAGGTCTCTTCAGTCCATCAGGCATGGATGGTTCTGGAAGAGGCACCTGGAAACTGGTGGGGAACATCACTACCTGCAGAGATTAGGCACTTTGTAGCTAGAGCTACAAGTGTCATTGCTTTTTGGCAGAAGTGACAACAAATATAACTTTCAAAATACTACTCTGGTGTGGCAGGGTAAAATCATAACATAGAACATGGTGCCTGCAGAAGGCCATGCTTTTGCCCAGCCACAGAGCTGCTGCTGTGGGACGAAGCCCATCTTCAGAGCTGTGTGCTCCTTGGGGAAGGTAAGTGCCTACAAGATCTGCCTCCTACAAGGCAATGTCAGGGCCTTCCATAAACGTGAAGCAGTTATGTCACCGGGAAGCAGGTCAGTCCTCCTCACCTCAGAAGGAATCTCTCGGTAAGGCATCTCCAGAGTGACCCAGGGAAGTGCCAGAAAATGGGAAGGGCACTACTTCCTCCCTAATATCCTCCAAAAAGGTCCCAATCTCACCTGAAATCTCTTATTTACCATTTACCACTCACCATTCCCATTGCCTTACACAACACACACTTAATTTTCAGCTAACTGTCCACACTGAGCTTCAGGATCATGAAATAAGGCTAAATACCAACGGAGAACAGACATTTTCCTACACAGAGCCCCCACATGAATCATGACAAAGGCCTGGGTGATAAATACTGGAACAAGTACGGCATGAGTAACTTCATGAGTGGCAAAACACCCTCAGCTTAATCCCAGCAACTCCCCTGGACTCACTCAAGTTCCACCAAAGACTCCAAGTTCTCGATCTTCCGAATTTGATTGTCATAGAGATCCAGTTCCCGCAAGGTCTGCAATTGCTCCAGGTTCTCAATGCGCTTAATCAGGTTCTGACGGAGACACAGAGTCTAATAGACGGGGAGAAGGTTAAAAACAGATAGGAAAATGGAAATGAATGACAGCATGTAATGCCTTGGATGTTCAGACAGTAGGGTCCAGGGGGCCAGTTCCCATTGGGTTTTGGGTTGGTTTTTTTTAATAGAATTTTTCTTGGTTTATTCCAACTCCACAGAATGAAATGTTTGTACCACACAGAGCATCGGACACTGGAACAGCAACCCACAGAGGCAGTGAGTCTCCATCCCTGGAAATGCTCCAGAGCTTGGCTGGAGAAGGCCTTAAACACACGCTCTAACTCACCTGCTTTGAGCAGGGGTTTACTACAGACCTCCAGAGGGCCTCTCCAGTCTACGTTATTCTGTGTTAGTTCTGCTGTGCAAGCACAGAATGGATTTCCTGGGATCAGCCCTGATTTGTTGTCTCTCGCCCACTTCCAAAACCAACTTACAAAACCCCCAGGATTTTTATCACCACTTGACAAATGGATAAACACTGCCTCCCTCAGTTAGACACAGCGTGAACTCATCAGGATCTCAGCCAGAGAGAGACTCCTGTGTCTGTCTTCCAGGTTAGACATGCAGAGCCTCTTCTTAAAGGTTAGACACACAAAACCTCCAGATCCAGAGGTGTTCTCAATTCCTTAGGACTGTTACCTTCACTTTCTTGAGTACCTCAAACCCTTCAATCTTCCCAATTCGGAAATGATTCAAGTCAACATCCTGAAACAGAAACAGAGGAATTCAGCAGTTGTTTCAGAACAATCTTCAGAGAACAACCCAGTTCCCCGTTCTAAGGAAAATTATGGTCTTAACAGAATGTGTAGCTCATTAAAACTTCCCTTCAAAAGAGTCTGTGAAAATGGTGTTTGGCACATGATTTCGCCACCACAGGTGAAGCACATGGTCTAAGCTCATCAACTGCAAACACAGCACCTGCAAAAAGGCTCCCGCCCTCTCGAGCCTGAGCATCGTTTTGCCAAAATTAGAGAGCTTTTGCAGTAAATTCTGAATTTAGTTCTGCTGCCTAACATGAACACAGCGTTGCAGAAAAATCTCTTACTCACTTTGCTAGAGCTTAACCAGAACACACCTTGCTATTTCCAGCTGAACAGCAACCACTGACAGTTCAGATAGCACGATGGGCTTGTGAGTGCCAACTCTGCACTGGCAATCAGCTGGTGCACTTCACATCCGTGCTGTGCAGCCTCAGATGTTCCAGTTTTGCAGGTCAGTCAGGCAAAGAGAAATAGAGCACTTCACTGCCCAGGCTCAAAACCTCTCTGGCTCTTGGGCTCCAGAGGCTGCCGACACTAAGGCACGAGGGCAGTTAAATAGCTGTGCCATATACAAATCATGGCTCTGACAGCCACGACCAGTTCATTACAGATATTCACACAAGAGCTTGCAGCCTGTCCGCACTGCCTGCATCCCAGTCCCACTTTCAGTGCCTCCATGTTTCATTTAAAGCGCTAAATTACTAAAAAGCTCCTCTACTCATCAAGAATAAACCACCTCTGCTTGTAGTCTAAACACTCTGGACAAATTCCAGGGAAGATCATGATAGCCAGCAACTTCAGAAGAACAGAATCTTTAAGCCAGGTTTCAATACTTGCCTTTGCCTACATTTTCCTCCCGCAGTATAAAGCCCATAAGGATAAAAATCTGCCTTTACCTCAGCTTCTGGGTCCAGGCTAATTGTCTCCATGTCCACTGGTGTCTCTGCTTCTCCTGCAGGAGAAGCAAATATATTATGAACTTCTGCTATTAGAGAGCTAAAGGCAAGAAAGCAAACAGCTAACACCCAGAGACACAGGGAGCAAGCACTCCTCAGGAGAAGTGACAGAGGAGATGCACGGTTCGGATATTCTGCTGCACTGAAAATACACTTCACTTTCACCCTGACAGCCAGTCACGACAAAAAGCTTTCTTAATAGAATATCATGCCTCGATGCATAAGACAGAACAGCACCTCCTTCAGCCTGCCTGTGTGGCTCCTGAATAAGCCTGATTTGGGAAGAATTCCTTTTCTGTAAGCTTAAGGCCATCATCCCTCCGAAAATACACCCTCCAAAGTGTCACTGCTCCTCCAACAACCTAACACAACATTACCTAGAGGGAATCTAAACTGTCTGAACCCCCTAGGAGTTTTCTTTCCTAAATACTGTCAATGTGTGCACTCTTCCCCATGGATTCTCCTTCTTTTGTTTGACTGAACTCATGGTAGAAAACAGTGTTTATTGCATTGTGTTCATTTTCTTAGGAAGTGCCTTTCTAGCTCTGGAAGGCAGCCCAACGTTTGCTGTGCTTCTATCACAACACAAGAGGGAGTGAGGTTTACGGGATAAATTCATGCTGAATAATTCATGTCTGATTCCCATTTGTTAAAGACGGTGTGTTGGTTGCATCAATTTCCAAAGAAAGTCTCAAATTAAGACTGTGCAAAACAGTCAGAGAACGCGCAACCCCCTCCCACTTCACGTGTGTGGCTTCTGTAGGCACTATCAAAAAAACAAGGAGCTTTTGTAACCATCAAATCCCAAAGGCTTTGCATTAACTCCTGCATTACTGTCTGCAAACTCATTCCAGTCAGCCAGAAGCAACGACTGTTTTTACAGCCCAGTATGGTTCCAACATCCTTATAAGTGCCCTGTACTTAAAAAGTGTTTTCTCTATCGATTTTTGGGCCATCATCCCTCTAAAAATACCCTTTCCAAAGTATCTGTGCTCCTCTGACAACCTAACACAATTTATTTACACTTTCTGGGCACTGTGAGTAGCATTGTAAGGACAAACAGGGTTTGACAGCTCTGCCATCATTCACCTGGCTGCGTCTGCGTTGCTGCTCTGCCTGGGCTTTCTGACAGGACGAAGCACCAACTGAACTGACTCAAAGTCAAGGCCAAAACACAGTCCTCTGTCCCTCAACTTTTAATAGTCTTTTATAGAATCAATTAGCAGGGACCATAAATGATATTACGGTGACACAGGATGGCAGTACAGAAATGCCACCAAGACTGACCTGCATGCACACATGTGCCTGTCAGCATTCCAGCAGCAGGCAACACTTGAGTATTCCTACTCTTCTTCCAGCTCAGGGGCCGTGCCCTTCAGCAGGGGAGTGTGATACCCTACCCTGCTGCTACCAGGCCTGCACCTCACTGACCTACTTCTGGGGTGCAAAGGGCTGCCGGCACAGAGTACTCCAAGCCAAACAAGTGCCCTGGCTGAATTTACAGCCACCAGGAATGCAGCCAGGTTTGGAACAACAGTTATTTGAGATATCACATGAAAAACCCAACCTGTTCTCTTGTATTAAGCAAACTAGTGCACAGTGCGCTTTTCCTTTTGAGACACTGAAGTTGTCCAATAGTCTTGCATTCAGAATAAAAGATTCTTCAACCAAAAAAAATGTAAGTAAAAAAAAACTCCTTTGACCTCATTTGGCTGGCAGCCTCCTCTACAAACTGATGTGTTTCATCACAGCACCCATTACAGACCGTTCACACACATCTGGTTTTGACAATGCATCAGTGCTCTTCTCCGGGATCTGTCAAATGGCAGCTCCACGTGAAAGAACTTCAGCAACACAAGAACATCCCCTCCTTGCATTTTTGCTGTCTGGCTTTGAGTGCCCAGTTCTGGCAGAGCCAGCGTGGGGAACGAAGCACACAACCCAAACCACACACGATACGTGCATCGACTTCACTGAACAGAGGTAGGGAATGAGGCCAACCCACGAGGTTTATGTGCTGTGCATAACACAACAGCCTGAGCAAGATGTGTTCCTGACAACACCCACTGACTAGCACTGCTACGAGAATGTTAAAGTGCATCTTCCCTCAAAGGAGATAAACAAAAACGGTTTGACCCAACTCACAGTCCTACCAACCATCAACCAGTATTTTATTTCTGACCCAAGTGAAGATAAAACACCCTAAAGCGACCCTTCTACAAGGGCTTTACCAAGAGAATGACTCTTTCCCCTGCATGCAGGATGCATTCAAAGAGCACTCCAGCCCACAGTCTTTAAGGCCGCAGGTTTCTCAAGGGGAAAACATGTTGCTCTGGCAATGTTACTTAAGTGAATTTTTGTGTAACCCATGCCTGTGAGCAACACAGCTTTGCAGCTGTAGGAAAAAAATATGACATTCAGGAAACCCAAATTTTGCAGTAGGGAACAGTAGTTACGTAAGTTCACTGTACCACAAGCATTTAAAGCAAGTAAAAGCCTACCTACATTTTTTTAACTGCATATGCATGAAAAATATTATAAATAACCAAGTTCTAAGCTTTCCAACCAGAGGCACTGTTCCTCAGGGAATTGGCTAAATGATAAATCTGAAGTTTCAGCTGCTTGAGCTCTTCCTGTTTATGATCCTCTGTGAAAAACACGGAAGAATATTCATTTTCCTTTCAGCTAACGAAAACAAAAAGCTGGCTGAAGAAACTAACTCCAGTGTTCCAAAATTATCCCTCTGCTTGGTTTCTGCCCCGATTGAAGTTTTCTGAATCCTAAGGGTTTGGAAGAAGTAACTATTATAACAATTACATTAAACAGTATCCAACATAACCCACACATCAAATCTGAATGGGTTTTCTTGCTTTCATTGGAATAAAAGGACATCACTCGAAGTATTTTCTCTAATACTGCAGTTCCTAGGGGAACCATGCACAAAATCCAACCCTGAATGTCCAACTGAATGCCAACAGCTGAACAAACGCTGTTACCTGTGTGCAAAGCAAAACTGTACCTGCCTGACTGTACTGATCACACAGTGCTGGGGATGCACAACCTGCGAGGTGTGCTCTTACAGACACCATCACAGTGGGCTTTCATCAATATACGGGGGGTTTTATGATCAACAATGAACTATACCTAGACAGCATTCATGTTTAGTTGGGAGATGAGATTTCAACTTCTCCCAGTAATTTAGTAGCTTGGAAAATGCTTTTTCAAATTCTAAGGCTTAAGATCAGGAGGGATCTGCACAGTCAAAAAGGGTTAAGATTTGCTGTGTTATTTTACTTCCATTTCCAGACCAATAATAATCCCATGAACATCTCTACCAAAGGACACTGTTACATCTCTTGCACCAAAAGTCCAGGTACCATTGCCACACAAAGTCTTCAGAAATGGATCCACTCTGACAAATTCTATGCAAGCCACTGAAACATCAACCCTTCCATCAAACACAGACAGGCTCAAGAGAAAGCCTGTCAACATTACTACCCAATGTTTTAATACAGTCACAACAGCAGAAAAGGTTTAAAGCCAAGAGGATCCACCACACAGAATTTTGACAGGTCTTATAATTTCTAAATTAAAAAGAGATAAAATTGACAGTTTCCTTCAATCTATCTAAAAATAACCATCTTTGCCTTTTAGAGGCAACTCTTGAGGTGAAAAACAACATATGCTAAAGTGGAACTAAGAAACGCTGTTTCTGTTTATTGCTAACAAACATTTCCAGCACCTTTCCACACAAAGTTACTAAGTTTCCACAAAACAATGTACAAATAAAAGCACTTTGCATTTTAATATTAAGGATTCAAACAGAAATGTGGATGGATAAGAAAAAAACAAAGGTCTAGTATCAGCACTTCTGTAAAGAGAAGGCAGCTTTATTTTAGCAATGATAACACTAGAATTTATTTTTAAAGAAGATTGTTCTAGGGCAGATTAACTAATACTGGCACAATCATCACACTATACGCACCGGTAAGAAGACCCTTCCCAATGCAATCATTTTAGGTACCTGCCGAGTTCTCCCCATTCTGCTCATCCCTCAGGCTCTGCTGGCTGAGGTCTGTTACCAAACGCACTGCTTGCTTCTTCCCTTCTTCATCTCCCGACTCCTCCGATTCGATCCGTTTATCAACTGCGTAAGATACACAACAGCAGAATTAGGGTACTTCCAGCAGTGAGGCGAGGGAAGAAGTATCAAGCAGATATGATAACCAGGATTCACATACACCACTATGCAGTTAGTAGAAGTCCTAAGTTAACTAAATGAAAGGTTTAGTCTTAAATAAAAGGCCTCTTACCCCTTGTTTCTACTTTGATTTTGGATGCACTTTTTCCTCCGATCACATCTTCCTAAAACCAACAATCTGGGAAGAAGACTGGAGGAAAAAGGAAATTTCTTAGATCAATAAAGTGCAATTCCAAAGATTACGGAGATGGAATTAGAACTATTACATTATAATAGCGTTCAGAAAGAAAAACAGGACCATGTATAGCAGTACCACTGACACGAAGGAGTAAAGGCATCAAAAAAAGGAGCCCCTGCAGAGAGCAGCAGCTGCCTCCCGGGCACAGCCTGATCCCTTCATCCCAATGAGATCATTCACCCCTTCCCAGAGCTCCTGGCTCCTCCTGGGTCCCGGGGATCCGGAGCTCCTGGCTCCTCCTGGGTCCCGGGGATCCGGAGCTCCTGGCTCCTCCCGGCTCCTCGCTGGGGCTGTGCTCTGCTCCCACGGGGATGCTAAGCAAGAGCCGCCCCACGCCAAGGGGTTTCCTCCTCATGTCTTTAATTTTTTACATCATGGCCATCTCCACAACCCCGCTTCTCCCGCCGCTCGCGGGGAAAGAAAGCACAGGCAGTACCCCAAGCCGGGTCGGTGTCCCCGGGCTGCCCACAAGCCCCACTGCCCTCAGCCGAGCGGCGGTGGCCCCCTCAGCGACCGTGCCGCCCCCCCGGCAGGCTCTCACCCTCCATCATCTCCTGCGGCCCCTCCGTACTCTCTGCCGCCATGTTGCTTCGCCTCCTCACTCCCACTTCCGGAAACCGCCACCGCCGCAGCTGCAGCAGCCAATCAGAGCCTCTCTCCACCGTGGCAGCCAATCGAAGGACGCAGCTGGCGAGCCACAGCAAATCACCTCTGCGGGTGGGGAGCTAGGAGGCGGGGCAGCGCCGGCTGGTGCCCCGTAGCATTCTGGGACTTGTAGTTCCTTCCCGCCAGGGCGGGGAGCCGCCATGGCGCTCTGCTATGCTGCTGAGACAAGAAGGAGTTACTGTTACAAAAAGTGGAACATTTTGATTTGAGCTAAAGTAGAATTAGTTTACAGAATTAATTTTGCAGCCAGCTTCAGTTAAGTGTTACCTGAGGAACTGTATTTCTCGAACGTTAGACAGCATGTCCCCAGCATGGTTTGCTGATAGCAATGCTGAAAATGCTGGCAAATAAACTCTCTCAGACTCATTTTGGGGTTTTCGAAAGCAGCAGCCTTTATTTCAGCGCTAAGCGCATGAGGGAGTGATTCCATCAATGCTACGTAACAGGACAAGAGCGGAGACAGAAGATATTTCCTACTTAAATCCACGTGTATAAATTCTCCCAGCAATTTCATGCACATTCTATTACTTTCCAAGGACTGAATTTAATTTTATTATGAACTTCACAACAGCCAAATCTCTGCTCGTTGGAGCTTTGGAGCCAGCTGTGTGAGATAAGGAAAGAAGTATTGCCTGGGAACAGCACTATTTAGAAAATGCACTTTCAGAACAGGCTGTTGCCTGCCTAGCTTTCAAAAAATACTGTCACTGACGTTAGTTAGAAAACAAATTCTAC
>VWPV01010447.1:2184-26028 GCA_013389885.1 Geococcyx californianus
CTAGTGACCGTCCGCCAACTGGATGTGACACCATTCACTACCACCCTTTGGGCTCGGCCATCCAACCAATTCCTAACCCAGCACAGAGCATTCCCATCCAAGCTACGGGCTGCCACCTTCTCCAGGAGTCTACTGTGGGAGACAGTGTCAAAGGCCTTGCTGAAGTCCAGGAACACCACATCCACAGCCTTCCTCTCATCCACCAGGCGAGTCACATAGTCGTAAAAGGAGATACACATGACTTTTTAATCAGCATGTATCAGAACGCTGTATTAAATATTGTTTATTTCCACCTTGACATTCAGCCACCATCCCTGCGATGTGTGAAATCAGACCTAATGAATCTGCCCATGCTGCAGGTTTATATGAACATATTATAACACAGGCTGAAATTAGTTTAAATAATTTCAGGCTAATAGCAAAAGAGAAGAAGGGCTGGATTTTGGAAATCCCTCAGAAAATTAAAAAATGCATGAAGATATTGTTTCATTTGACCTGACTACTCTACAATCCAGTGCACAAATTAAATCTAGCATGTGGTTGTCTTTCTATGACTCAGTACTGTTCAGCTACAGTTAAGTTTGCCACATCTTTGATGTTAGAATTACTGAGCTAGTAGATGACTCAGACTGTAAGTGTAAATGTTGTTTATGGAAAGCACTAGGGACTAGTTTGCTGTAGGTTGGCCCTTTTTCACCTTTCAAAGTAAATAAACTCCAAGTGCTGAAATGGCTTCAACTTTTCTGTAACTCCAGTTGGTGTTCTAACCTTGTCAGTGCAGTTTCTTTATGACCATCATAAATTAACCCCTAGAGATAAATGCTGTAGTAGAGGACTTGAAGCAAAACCCTTCCCTAATCAGTATATCTTAAAAATAATTTGTCAGATAGATTTCCAAAGATTGATTCTGAGTTTGCACCTATTTCTATGATTAAGGTCTAAAATTGTGTGATTCCTCAGCTCTTTTTGATTACAAAACTTGTGTTGTTTCTCTATCAAATTAAATGACGTCTTCTATACCAACGCACGTTCATGTCTGCTAGAATCCCAATGGCGGGCTTGTCAATCACACAATCACTCTAGGGCTGTTCTCCAGTTGACCTGATTTGGCACTGAAGAGGAAGAAGTGCTTCTGTGCAATCAAACTAGAACTGATGGATACCAAGGAGACTTTGACAGACTCACCTAGTACTGAGTTGTAGTAAGACAGGCAGGATAGAGCAAGAAAGAAAGCACTGGGGGAAACATTCACTTTGAGAGTGGTTTGTTTTGGTTTTTTTATCAATCTGTGCAGAAAGAAACAAGTACTGGGTAATGTAGATGCTTATATGTGATGTATATCATTCATGCCCACATCTGTAACTGTAGGAATGTTAACCAGTTCTGAAATAAACTCAAAATACAGATTTATTTGGGAAATTCAGAATGACAGATTTGACAAATTTGATAATATCAAGATGCGCAAGAGTATGGATCAATGTAACTTTAGCTTGAATTTAATTTTAAATAATTCAGAACTTGACAGTGAAACATGTCAGTCCCCAATGCTTATAGGCATAGTTTTCAGTTGAGAAATTTCAAATAATTCGAAATCATGCATTTTGTATTTTGACTTTTACAACTGCAAGTTTTAACACTATGATCACAAAGGTACTTCCCATTGCAAGAAGCTGATAAACAGGTAAGCAAATCTCTAAAGCATTTAAAATATACACTTAGGCAAAAGAATAAATGCTGCTCACATATAGCCCAATTTTTGGTGTTTGCCTAATTATTGGATGCTTCTTGTATAATTAGTGTAAAGGAAAAAAAAGTTCCTTTTGTGGATTTCAAATGGAAATACTTTCTTGTTGTGAGGGTGGCTGAGTACTGGAACGGGTTGCTCAGAGGTGTTGTGGAGTCTCCATTGCTGGAGATAGCCAGAAGACATAGGGGCAACCAGCTCCAGGTATCCATGCTTAAGCAGAAGATTGGACCAGATAATCTCCAGTGGTCCTTTCAAACCCCTACTTTTCTGTAATTCTGTAATTCTGTGACCTCACAGAACCTACTTCTCTTCTTGAAATTCAGAGGAAGCCCAGATTTGCTTGTTTGCCGCAGTTGGTATCACTCACGCAATAAGAGTATTCCTCTCGCTGATTCCCTTTCCCCGGATAGTATCTATCTTTAATAGTTCTTCTGAAAATAAAGGAAATACAGCCTAGGGTCAATTATTTCTGTTAGAAGACAAAAAAAATGTGTTTAGAGTTTTAAAATTTTCTTTTGGAAGAAAAGATCAGGTTTTTTTTTTCCTAAAATATAATGAGAGATGACAAAAATAGGAACTCTGAAACAAATCATCAGTTATAGCCTAGGAATAATTTGTAGGTCATCACAAAGCCAAATTTACATTTAACAGAAAAATGTACAGCTAGCTTTCTAGTGTCATTTTTTGGAACCAAATTAAAGTTTGATTGCATATAACATCTTCACTTTATGGAACAGAATTTTTATATGTTATTATAGTTAAAGGCCCATTGAAAAAAAGCTGGAGACAGAAATCTGATTGGATGTTTTTCAGAGCCCCAATAAATATTTAAGAATATAACTCTTGTTGTAATTGATAGAAATTAGATTCGTTAAAACCATTGAGAATATATGCCGTGGAAACTTGTACATGCTGAAAAAAATGAAGACCGTACATAACTGGTTATGTGTTCTTTTACAAGACTGGAACCTGGTCCTTGATTAAATTAATCCGGTTTTATATTCAAGTTTACATCCCTTTCTAAGAAAAAGAAACACGTGCAATATTTAAATGAAAACAACATAAAGTCTAGAAAACTGTCCTCGGGCAATTTAATTACTTAATGTCCAATCACCTTTGTATAATTTGTAGCATATATATATATGTAGACTGTTCATAAGTGTGTTTATAGGATCATAGAATCATCTGGGTGGGAAAGATCTCTGAAATCATTGAGTCCAACCATCCCTGTCCACTTACCAAGCCATATCCCTCAGAAAATCATCTACCCATCTTTTAAACACCCCCAGGGATGGTAACTCAGCCACCTCCCTGGGCAGCCGTGCCAATGCCTGACCACCCTTTCAAGTGAAGAAATTTTTCCTAATGTCCAGTCTAAACCTCCCCTGGTGCAACTTGCAGCCATTTCCTCTTGAACTGCCATTTGTCACTTGAGAAAATACAACAACACTCCCCTTGCTACAACCTCCTTTCAGGCAGTTGTAGACAGTGATNGGTCCTTCTCTGCCAGGCAGCTCTCCAGCCACTCCTCCCCAAGCCTGTAACGCTGCATGGGGTTGTTGTGACCCAAATGGAGGCCTCTGCACTTGGCCTTGTTGACCCTCATCCCGCTGGTCTCAGCCCATCGCTCCAGCCTGTCCAGATCCCTCTGCAGAGCCTCCCTACCCTCAAGTAGATCAACACCCAGCTTTGTGTTATTCACAAACTTCCTAAGGGTACACTGAATCCCCTCATGTAGATCATTGATAAAGGTATCAAATGGGAGTGGACCCAGCACTGAACCCTGTGTTGTAACTTTGGAAAGTAAGTAAGTGAGTGGGGAGATTTATTAACACCTTTATCTGTTTTTTCTGCAAACTGTTCTCAGGAAGACAGTAGTTCAGATAAGAAATCTAAATGTACAAATTTTCAAAGAAAAGCTATCAGGGTAATAATAGTGATATCTCGGAATGAAGACTTCTTTAAGGGTTGGAAAAGATACAACTTGAATGGATTAAGGTCTCTCTGAAGCTACTAAAAATGGTATATAAAGAAATAAAACAAAATATTGAAAACAGGCTTGTAGAATGAGAGAAAAATATATGATCTAATGCTATGTGGATAGAGCTTCATATTAATGAATCAGAATTCTTATATATGTATAAAACCCATCCAGTTGCTGCCTAACACAGAATGCATGACACATTTCTTTTAAATTTAAATGATTTTAAGCTGAAAGAGAATAGATTTAAATTAGATATTAGACAGACATTTTTTACTTTGAGAGTGGTGAGACACTGGAACGTGTTGCTCAGAGAAGTCATGGAAGCCCCAATCCTGGAGGTGTTCAAGGCCAGGTTAGATGAGGCACTGCGCATCCTGATCTAGTGGAAGGAATCCCTGATCCCTTCCAAAAGAAACTGGTCCATGATTGCATGATACCCTCATAAGAAAACTGTTTCCAATATGCAGTGATTAAAGTAAAACAGATCAGTAAGATAAGATATTCCATTTATCGTGGACAAGTACAAGAACAAGCACTGTGTTTGGCTTACCTCTTCTGTGCATTGCAAGAAGCTGCACCAAAGATATACTTTGGTCCCTGTGGGAACAATTCCTATGAGTGCCTCCTCCACTTACCAATTGCCTTTTGTGCATTACCTGGTGTTTGTTGCTAAAAGATGTGGAAGAATTATTTAATTTCAATGTCCTGTCTTCAAACGACGTGTTCAGTTCCCTCTCCCTTGACATTCATGTAACCGGTTTTTGGTCAACATTAGTCACCTTGACTGCGATTTCAGTGCCTTGTAGGCTGGGATATCCCATAGGGAAGACTTGCTTCTGTTTATGCTTCACAGTAAGTAGCTATTGTGAAGGAAAGGTACTTTCTACTATTTGCTGCTCTTAAATACTTACGTTTACTGCCTCATGTGAAGGAATTTTCACAGGATTCTGCTTTCACGCATATTATTCTGATGTGGGAAAGCTGCAAACCACCTAAACAGCCCTCAAGATAAAACAAACTGCAGCTTCCAGAGCACAGCACAGGAGTCCCTGTGTGGAAGATGTGTCTCATATCTGGGCATATGAGTTGCTGCATCACTATTTCTGTTGAAGGACACAACAGTAAGCATGCAATCTACCGAAGAAAGATAAAATTCTGCTTGGTGGTGCTTTTTTCTATTTCCTTATTGTCAGGATTTATAGACAGATCTATACGGTGTACTTAAGTTAAAAGAGCTTTTTTTTCCTGAAATTGTTAGATCATTGATGTTCTCTGATAATATCAATCTTGTGTTCGTAGTAATTACTTACTTCAAGAAAGCTTTACATGTTTTTGCGAGTTCGTTTCTTTTCATTGACTGAGTTGAACTTCCTCAGTTCTTGCTTCTGTATATTGCAATTGTCATCTGTACTTATTTGTTTATTTCCCTGTATTGTGAGACTATTTGGCATCTTATCTATGAGGAATAAATGATGATGGCTAACTTAAACTTCCATCCAATGTTCCTTGGGTGTTATTTCTTGTTTTTTCTTAAACAGTTTAATTTTGAGAAATTACTACATATTTTCTTTCAAAACGACCCCTTGTTTGACACAAGTAAAATGAAGAAGAAAGGAAGGAAAAAAAGGAAACAGTGGCTTTACTTTACTGAGATAACCTGTCCTCCTCAGATTTATTCAAATCAGAAGAGTTGTGAGATAAATATTCAGTAATTTGATGAAGAAAGAAATGATAGCTAAGCCCTCTTGACCTTTTATGCAGCCCATTAACACAGTCTGCTAACACCTGCTTTGTAATTAATGTGCTAATCAAGGCAGCAGGGTTCACCAGTTACCACATTTTTGTACAGATTTCCAGCTTTGTTGCCATGTTGCTGTCTCAATTATCTTGTAGTACTCTTAATGTAGCCTCCTCCTACAGGAAAAACATTGGTTTCAGATTTGAATGCTTCATAACGAAGCAATCCCTTAATATATAATGAATCTATTATACATTATGCTGAAAATAATTTCTAAAAATATATGTGTGCTTAAAACCTAGATGTAGAACAAATGTTATTCAGATTTGTCCCAAGATGAGATATTTGGGAATAGTTTACAATAAACAGGCAAACTGTCACAGTCACAGTTGAAAAAGCTGTTCACTCAAAATGCTGTTTGCTTAGGTTCTGTCCACAAATGCACACAAACAAATCATTTTATGTCATATATTTTATGTCCACTTGCAATACTAATATCGCTAGAATTACTGAAATGTCACCTGTAAAGCAGAAAAGCATTTGAAAACTGTCATGTGGATAAGGTTCCCATGGAAACCAATTTACTTGATATCCGTGTGTTCAGTATCACTGCCTATAATTTTGTTTGGATATTCATGGAGAAAAAAAAGCTATAACAAGAAATTGGAAATAATTTACACATTTTTAAAAGATTATGAAAAATACTCATTTGATACTCTATCATAGGATAGCAATAACCTGGTCAGCATTCTTCACTTCTAGCTGCAGTCATACTACATATGATAGAAATGACATTTTGACTTAGAAAACCAAAGGATTTAACCAGAGTAAATGCAGTATTTTGAGTTCTCTGTGCTGTATGTAGAGGAGTTATACTAGAATAGCAAGGTTGGGCACATTTGCAATATAGACCACGTCATTCC
This sequence comes from Geococcyx californianus, assembly GCA_013389885.1. Taxonomy (NCBI): domain Eukaryota; kingdom Metazoa; phylum Chordata; class Aves; order Cuculiformes; family Neomorphidae; genus Geococcyx; species Geococcyx californianus. The sequence goes on from VWPV01010447.1 coordinate 8,577, forward strand.
CATAATGCAAGTCCTTTAGCTTGGTTACCTTATACAGAACTTCTGTGTCATGAAAGTATATAACTCCAAAACACGAGACAGTTGTGCTGAAAACAAAATTTAAGACTCCATCCATGCAAAAATAATTAAAATTAGATGTGGTAGACATAATTAGTGAGTAATGAGATAACTGTGATACAGAGATGAAATACTGTCATGTGGCTGTCTGTAGTAAGAGCTAATAAAAGAAATTACAAAAGGACACAGTCCTTATGAATAATTGTAAAGTTGGTTCCTTAAAAAACAACAAAACCAAAAGAACTCCAATCAAACTCCAAAGCAAACCCTGAATGGATTGTTGGGCGTGTTTTTTTGTTTTGTTGATTTCTTTTTTTCTAGTTTTAACTCCAGAAAACCAAAAGAAAATTCTCTTTCTCTCTCCTTCCTCCAAAAGTGAAATATAATACTCTCGGATGCAATGTGGTAAACTATAGCCCAGTACTCAACCAGCCACATGGTTTAGGACCCTTGTTTGGAGTAAGAGAGTTCGGATCTCTCATGAAAAAAGAAGGAACATAGCAAACATCACCAAGACTCTCTTTATTTCTAATTTTTTTAATAATAAATTTGATGTCTTTAATGCTCGATTTTTTTTTAGCCTTGGTCTCCTTATATCCTGAAGTCACCTGAGGCTACATTAGTCACCTATATCCTTAGTTGCCTAACTGTAATCAGCCATCTCACCTCCTTTATCATACTGTACCTTTAACACCGTACATCTCTGTTTACTTTGTAAATACTCTCACGATATTCATTGTCCTGTTATTAAAATAAGATGCTTCTTCAATATGAATATATATGTCCATGTGAATAAATGTTGATTATTTTTTTTCTCTTTTTACTGAAGTTGAAAATCAAATATCTGAAAGATGTTTCTACACTTACTTTAAGAAACCTGCAAGTAAGAACTCTTTCTTTTGACATTTTCACGTGAAGAAGAGAAAAACCCTAAAAAGACAGAGAAACGGATTTGAATAAGAAAATACTGGTAGTAGAGGGGAGGCAAAGGGAAGAATACAGATCTTTTGCTTCCTTCAAAAATCAGTTTGTGAAGGTTTTCAGTTTTGTCATTGTGTTGTTTCAGTGGGTCCCTAGTCAAACTGTTTGCTATCTTATAAAGCAGAAAAGGATTTAAAACTTAATAAACCACTTCCTGGAACTAGCAAAAGACTATATTAAACTGCTGATAAGTCATTGCTAACATCCCTTATTCTGAAAGAACATCCTTAATTCTTGCTTTATTGTACTGATGTGCTTTGGCACAGAATGAAGACCTGATTTCTTTTTCTGTAGGCTATAGCACTTGTTACTTCATGGGAGCAGACCCACTGTAACATATAAAGCAAGCTTAAAGTATAATTTCATTTTGCAGGTTTTGTCCCTGGTTAAAAGAAGGAGCATTCACATAATTCTAAATTAATTATATTTCAGTTCCAATATACAGAGTCAAGATTTTTCTGAGATTCTTTGTTCAAACACTGAACAAGGCAGTAACTGTACAGTTTATGTGTCAAAGTTCTGAAAAGTGTTTCTGGATAGCCCAGAGATATGCTCAAAAACTTTGTGCAGTGAATTCCGGAAAAAGAAAAGGGAAGAAAACCAGGATTTTAGTGTTTAAGACCTTAAAGTGGGAAAGTCATTGAGGAAGTGGGACAATAGAAAGTTTTGTCTATAGCAACCTACCTTTTACTTTTCAGAGAAGTTCAACTACTAAATTGATAAGCCAAATCTCCTGATCTTACAGGTCTCTAAATTTGAATTACTGGGACTGTTAGTAAAACTGAAGTTTTGAATTCTTCTGATTTCAAAACTCCTGGGAATGAGACAAGATTGCATCAATCAAAAAATACTGTTTCTTATGGTAGAACCTAACATTAAAGTGATTTTCAGACTCTTGCCTTTAGAATGACTTAGCATTTAAATACATCCCTGAATACTTTATGCAAAAACGAAACCATATTCCTTCTTGACAGGCTTATATTTTCTGTTTTCTTTTATCAGGTATTTAGTGTGCAATAATTGCAAATGATTCTTTCTGAGTTTTTTTTTCCCCTGTGTACCCTAAAATACTTTTTCTTCTATAGTAAATTTGAGTAGTTATCTAATTATTATTTGCAGGTAGATGAAAAAGTAAACATACATTAAAATGAGGTTGTTTTCAATGTTTATGGACTGTTAATTTCACTGATATTTTACTACTTTTTTTTTTTTTTTCAGTACTATGGGGGAAAATTGCTTCTTTCTTAGCCATAAATTAATATTAAAAAAATTCACAACTTTTAACGGGAATTTTTACTCTCTTAAAATATATGAGACTATCTACTTATACGCCTGCCAATCTGGGTTAGAGTTTAAATTAGAAATGAGAGGATACATGAAGTACTATACAAATGTTTTCAAAGTTAGATAATGTGCAGAGAAAATTACTTCAAATAACTCACTAACTTTTGGAGTTTGCCAGATAAAATAATCATGACGGTGATAGTCCTAAATCCTTAGTATTATATTAGGATGAAAACTAGTCATTTAAAAATAGAACATTGAGGTGAAATATTTATCATACATGGTCTGATACACAGTAAAAATGAGAATGTGCCTGTAAGCCTTTTTATATAACAAATTAAGAAAATCAACTAAGATCACCTTCAAAATAGTTCCCTTCTGATTTGACACACAATTGTATATAATTTTGCCAATATTCAAAGCAATTCCACAGATCATTTTCTGAAAGGCAGTAGAGGATCTCCATTGTTTTGCTTTAACATTTTCTACCAACAAAAAACAAGTTCCTCTGAGCACTGCCTTGGCTTGGGATCTCTTCATCTTAAGTTATTGACTGAGGAGTTTCTGTTGTAGACTTCTCCAGTTTCATAAGAAACGTGATATTAACTTGCTGTTTAGTCTTGCATTTACATTTTACAACTGAGGGTAAGAAAACATCTATATTTGAACATGCATCCATTAATACTAAATGAAGTGATTGAGTTAAGCCTTGAGACAGGACCAAACATGTCCTATAATCATCTCTTTGTCTCTCTTCTTCCACTCTTGGTTTCTGAGCTATAGGGTTAGCCTTGGGTTTTTCGTGCCAGACCTTGTACGCAAATTACATCTTTAGTTGCGTATTCTTACCATTATTTTTGTAGCATAAACTTCCTTTTTAAATAAGTTTTCCTTCTTTCCTTCCTCAAGTGTGTTACAACTATGTAAATACATGTACATTTAAACATGTATTACATGTAAATGTAGATATGTGCCTGCATGTAGATATGCCTGGATCCCTACAAAGAAATTATAACTTTGATTTTTTTTATTACAATAAAAGGTGAGAACTCAAATTTTGTTTGTAACTCATCAACTCCTAAAGTAACCTTTAGGTTTCGATCATAGAAGTGCTTTATACTGCATAATCTGCAAAGAGACAGAGAATATCAGGCTCAAATGTATGACTACAGATATATTACCTAAAGATTCATAACTTCATGTTATTGGTGAACTTTCTTACTCTCTATTTTTTTGTACTTCTAAAGTCTCTCACCTTATTCGTCTATAACAGTCACAAAGATAAATGTCCTTGAACCTTTGCATGTTGTATAATATGAAATAGTACAAAATTAATAGGATGTTCCTATGGAACAAGAGAGAATATAACTAAACATAATTGTTTCTAATTATAAAGCCTTAACAAATTTTCAATATTGTATTTTTTATTGATTTCTTATAATTAATCTCAATACTTGTAGCATTTCTGTGTGTGAAGCTTGCTTTGTGAGTTCATAGTAAAACAATAGAGAGCTGTACTCCTTGTACTGCATAGGAATGACTCTTGTCCGTTTTTCTTGCTGAAATTACTGAAAAATATAATGTCAGGGTAAAACTCTGTAACATAGATAGTACCATAATTGTATTCCTCATGAGTGCTTCTTATAGTTTTTAATAGAAACATGTGTTTTAATTAAATAAAATTGATGGGGGATATTATTATTTTGACTCATATTAGTCATTAAAAATTGATCTGATGGAAAATGTATTTTTCCAGTATGCATTAACCCCTCGTCCTGAGGTAATTAAGAGTTTGATGCAAGGCTTTTAAAGCTCAAATACATCTGGGATTTTAATTTGAAAAGCCAAGCTGACTTTTTTAGAGGATCCACCTAAGAGCGCTCACTGATAGAGAATATTGAATCTGAGTAGCTAACTAGAGCAAGTGAGGTGCATACAAGTGTGGTGGAAACAGGCTAGCAAAATGCCAGTGTTTTCGTAATCCTAAATCCTAGGGAGAGATGCTTCAGTTCTCTCCTTGTCCTACTGACAGAACAACACATTCGTGCTCAGTGGCAGTTGCGAAATCCCAGTTGTAAATCAGTTCGTTTTGTTTATTTTTGATTTATAAGCAAAAAGACATATCACAGTAAGATGTTATATAACTAAAAAACTCACCTCTAAATGGAGTATATTCATCTAAATAACAGAAAAGACTGAAATACCGTGGTAATGTAACTCATTATACACTTCTGAAAGCCTCCCATCAGCAAAAGAGAAAAGGTCGAAGAAGAGAAATTCTTGTTATCCTGGTAAATCCAGTTCTCTGGAGATCCAAATTTTATTCCTATTCCAGTAAAATCATTTTGTGACATTAAACTTTTAAGTTATGATACCTCATCTATAAAATGGGAGGAAAAAACCGTAATAGGCTTTAGAACACTGCTGCATATATATATTTTTTGTGAAGTTTTGACAATCTTCGAGAGGAATGTGTCGCAGAAGTGGACATCAGTGTTTTATATTCATACATATATAAAATATATATATTATTTTATATATTATAACTTTGGTTATCGTGCAATAGCTTTTTACATGTGTGTTTTGTAATGTAGTATATGATCAGAATAAATTTAAATTTGTCTGGATTTTTTTTTCTTCTACAAATAAAGTAATGCAACTATATTTTCAGTTCTACCAAAATTCCTGTCAGACCTTCCTGATGTATTGTTAACAAGTTTAACAGAAATAAAGGTGGTCTCTTGGAGGGTGATGTTCCTTTAAAAAGATATTCATCTTATGTGTCTTTCCCTGGATACTGAGCATTACATATGCCAAGAGCCTTGCTGATTAACAACAAAAGTAGAGGTAGCTCGAGTATTTGAACATCCATTTACAACTGAGCTTCAGCCATGAACTACCCATTCAGGCTTGTAAGTTCAGTTTTTCCACGCACTTTTGTATCTTTTCTATAACTCAGTTAAGTTACATCTCGCCTTAGGTTAACCATGTGTATCATGATTTGATTTAAAAAATCAAATGTAATAGAAAAGTGGAAAAAAAGTCAAAGAGAGAAGTGGTCACAGAAAATATTTTGCATCTCAGGATCAGAAGCTCCATGGTTCTAGTGACACATCATCCAAACTTAATTTAAAGTGACTGGGCTGATGCTACATTGGCTGCCAGTTACACTCCGGCTGGTGCTACCACTGTGTATTGTTAGAACACCTCCTCTTGGACAGAAAAATGTCGTTGCTGCTGGCTAGCACTGCAAAAAGATGTCACGCTACAGGAATCTGTTTGGTACCTGGAATAAGATTTGAGTTGTCACTGTCTCATTTTACTAAAATAAAATAAAAAATAAAAGAAATGGAAATGCCTAAGGGACAGTGGGCAAAAAGGAATGATTGACTTAGAAAAATGTCCTTGGACTTTTAAAATAAAAAATTGGTCACAGTGAAAATGTTGGAGCAACAGCTGTCACCAGACTGAGATAGAAGGTGACCTCTCCCAGCAAAAGGTGTCCGTAGAGTTCCCTGGCTGACACTACACTGGATATGTCAGATTAAATAAGCCATAATTTAGCACATGCGGTTGGAGTAAGAAACAGTAGAAATACACAGTCACATAGAGACACAAACAGAGAGATAAATATATATATTTACACATACATATATGAGAAGTGATTGAATATGTATAAAGGTCTGGAGGAGTAGACGTAGATCTTGGTAATGGAATAGCTAGGTGGCAAGAAAAGCTGAGGAAAGCTGAAGAAAACTAACATAATTAGTTGAAGGAACAAATTTAAGCTCCCTCCTCATTGTTTATAGGGCACATGACCTCAATTTATAAGAACCTCTTATATAATTTAAACTCCTAATTTCATACATCCTCAGAGAATTTGCCTGTATGACTAAATTGATGTATTATTGTTAATGGAGACTCATTTCCACTGTGGAAATACCAAGCATATATTGAATTAATCACTTTAGAGTCATTTTAGAAATGCATTCTTTGCTCATGCTAAAATAACTTCCATACATAATTAGTTCAAAGTGCTTTCTGTGTTATATGTTCTCTACCTACTTTATGGCACACTCTTTTTTCTGTCTGGGCAAGTCCACAATTACCTGGATCTCGACATCTAACAAAACAGTACACCATAGGTTGGCAACAGTCACTAAGACCCTCCTGAATACTTTAGTTGCTCTTGCACTATCTTTTGGCAAGAGGTTGCAGAAGTCATTAGATCAAGTCACTTTCTGAAATTATGGGCCTTACGTAGCTCCACAGCTGTGAAACTTGACCAGCTCTGGGAAATTACTCAGTAATAACTCTCTTTTCATATATTTTTATATTGATACGAACAAAAAATAACTTCAAAGTAATTGGATGAAAAGTATTGTGAGAATAGTAGAAGCAATAAATTTATTTTTCTTTGAATTTTCTTGTACATTCAGTTTTCCAGAAGAACTATTTATCCTCTTAAACAACAACAAAAAATCTTATATGCGTATTGTTTTGTTTTATTTAATTTTAATTTTTAATTATACGTTAGAAAGTTTTTCTGTTGGTTTTTTTATTATTATTATTTTCCTTGCAACCTTTTTTCAGAGAAATAAGGGTAATTTAGTTTATACTGAAGAATTACTTGATCATTGTGCATGCTTTATAACAAAATGATTTTTATTTAGTATTTTTATACATCACTACATTAAACATAGGTATTGAGAAATGTAATCAGTAGCACCAAAGATAAGATGTTTGTGAAAGACTTGATCTTCAAGTTCAGAATGTATTAGTATTCAACACAATTTCTGGCTCTGCCTATAGCTTAGGTGTGTTAGATTTAAACAAATCGCTGCGACTCAAAATAGAGTTACATCTGCTCTGAATACAGTCTATCATTAGTGAAGGAAAGGTATAGTCTGAAGAAAATGATGTGCTGGGCTGAAGACATGACAGAAAGGTTTAAAATGATTGGGCTGCACGTCTTCGAAAGTGTGATATTTTGTACTGGGCATGAATAGAAGCAGGCAGAACAGGCTGAAAAAAAGGAAGATGCCTAATGAGGTTTGAAGGGGAAGATGTTACAGTGGCTGGGCCAAAACATACCAAAACCAATTTACATTTCTTTTTTATTTTTTTTCCCCCATGGGCTGTGCCAGGATCTCTGACAGATTCTGCACTTCATTTATAATAACGCTTAGAGCATGCAAGAGAAAGGCAGGAAAAGTAGTGGGGGTGTATAATACTGACAGAAACTGCACAGGTCTCAATAAGGTAATAATTTACACCAGTTAAAAAACTAGCTAGTATGCAACCCTCTTTTTAATGATAAGAATTTGCAGGTTTCCTAATATTAATGTAGTCTCTGTGTATATGCAAAAAAAAAACCACCCAAAAGAACACTCTATGTAGTATCTTGGATTCACTATTTGTCATTAAAAAGAAAATTCAGATTCCAATCAATTATCATCATATATTTTAAAAAATAGAAAAAGTTCTCAGCTAGATTTCGGTAGAAAAGTGCAGAGTAACATGAAGCAGAAAGCTTCAAATTTGCAATCAAATAAAGGCACTTCACCTTTTACTCTATAAAACATAAAAATATGATAATTATAAATATAATTTTTAATTACAATCAGATTATTTTTAAAGGAAGTAAATATTAGTTTGCTATACTTTGAAATATCAACATTTAAATTCTAAGTATTTTTAGAAAGGTATTAATATGCAAGTATGGACAGAGACTTATAGCTTCCAAAGCAATGCTAAAATTACTTCCATAGAAAATGTACAGAAAATATAGCCATACTGTAACCTACAAGAATCTAATGGAACTTAGAGACTGTAAATGAAGGAAGTCAGTCTCTTTTATGTATTTTTTTCCTATTTATTCAATGTCATGGTTACACATTGCCTAATGTATACGTATGTATAGGTCAAATTCGCAAAGAAGTGGTCAGTTATATGAGAGAGAAACTACTATCACTAGGAAGGATTATATTTAATTAAAGGTTGCTAAACACAGAAATTCATGGAGTTACTGTAGCAGGAAGTGATAGAAATCATACTAGCTCAGTCAGCACTGAGACTCGGCTGATATATTCTCGGCCAGTAAAGTGCATTTTGTCACAATTTTTGTGAAAATGACAAATAATTTCATTTTCTCTATTACTACAGAAATAAGAATAGATGGACTTTCAAGAGTCTGGGCCGCTCTTAATCAGAGTGCATCATCAGCGCTATAAAGTAGGTCTGCTCAAAATAACATACAATGTAATATACATAGTTACTACCTCGTAAGTTATTCAATGTACTGTTCTCCTAAACAGGGATAGTAATAAAACTACTGTTCTCCTGTTCCTGTGATAGTAATGAAACTATATCAATGGTCTATCTTTACCATAAGTTACTGAGACATCCTAATTGTTTAGTGCACACTGCTGTGTTACCATCCACTAAAATTTGAATGCTATAGGGGAATGTATATTGTTTAGGTTACATGGATGAAATCATATTGGAATTGTGTCACCGATTCAACAGAAATCATAGCTAGTTTTGACTGTGTTCTCCATAGCCTAGTGTTTGTTCTTTTATGAAGAAAATAACATTAAGTAATTGTAACTGGTGGATGGGAATTTAAATTGCTGCAGACTATGAGAAAACAACAAACAAAAAACCCAACTTAAATAAAATATTTTAAGAAACAAAATTCAAAGAGCAATGTTAAAAAGCCAGCCAACCAAAAACCCAACATACCAGGTAAGCTTCAAGAAGCTGTTTATCAAATGTGATGGTGGACCTTTCTTTCCAGTTCATATATGGATAAAAATTCTCTTTACTCTTTTTTAACTATCTTTCCTAAGTTCAAAAACGTTTTTGAAGTTTGCTAATCCTGTACTACTCACCAGCTGCTGCTATCTCTAACATCAGATGGACAAACCACCAGCTGATATAATAAGCTTACATTACATAATGCATTATGAGATGATCTGAATACAGTATTATGCCCATTGTAAGATAATACATATGCTTGTTCAAGAAATAAAACATCTGATACATTCTATAAAATAGATAGATGTCTATGTAATGTGAACGTCTACAAGGTGCTAAGACACTAATAATAGACACCCCATAGATTTCCCTATTCATAATCACCAACAGCAGCTCCTGAAATGCAGATTTTCTCAATATGCTGCCTATGTTTCTGCAGTAATGGAGTCTTTTCAGATTTCTTTGTTTGGAAAGATCACATCTTGTTCACTTATTGCTAACATTGAAAAGCATGTTTCTAATTGATTTTTTTTCTTATTTTAAAATTATGTAAGTCAATGATTGATAGGTGAAAATTTTTTTAGAAAAACTGGTCTTTGATAAAAAAAATTCAAAGAAAGCTTATGCTTCTTTGATCATGGCAGGTTTTTAAAGGTAGAATGGGGTATGCAACCTTACTTCTTTTCCATCAGAGAATCCTTTTTCACTGTTATTTGCCCAAAACAGACATTGTACTGTTGCATCACTGCCATCTTGTCTTTGCATAATCTCTTTCTTCCCCCCTGTCATTTTTGGACACTGACTGCCTTATTAAATATGTGAGGCCTTCACATGCTCAATTTTAGGGGTTAAAAGCAGGCTGCTAAGTAAATAGCAGGCTGAAGATTAGGCTTCGGCATACAATGCTTATTTCTGTCTTGATTATTGACTCACTATGGAATTAATTAACTGTGTTTTGTGAAAAAGTTGAATTTGAGACTTCTTCTGGCTTGGGCAGTGCAATGGCTGAACCTGAAGGTTTAGTCTTCATCAGTGCACCCTAAGCCCACACTGAAGCCCACTATTGTGTTGATACTGTTTGTTTTATAAGCTAGATGCCCGACTCTGGCCTTGACTGCAAGCTACGTATCATGGTTAACCAGTAGCCTAGACATACACTTGATACCTGAAACAAACTTAATGTGTTTGACCTAACTTCCTATCAGATACACTTATTTTGTTAAAATAGACTTTTCTTTACCATACTTCCTCTACCTGACAGGCCAAATATAGCTGAAAATGAAAGATTTGTTTGTTATTCAGTCTGTTGTAGGCAGTTCAGCACTGAGACAGTCTGAAGACGTAATTAAATGCATTGTATGTATGAAGTGTATCCTTCTTAAGAAAATATATACTAAAAAAAAATTGAAGACAAGACACTTCTTTTAGCAGTGGTAGTGTCTTAGTGAGAATAAAGCAGTTTCTGGAACTGATATATGCTTGTAAGCTAGAAAAACATTAAAAATGACCCTAGAATTTGCCAAGCCCTCCTTTGATTTTAATTAACACAATATATAGTTCTCATCTTCACACACACTAAGAAGAAAAATTGATGGTTACTCTCTCAAAAATGTTTGAATGAAGATGGACAGGAATCCATGAAAACAAGATTTCCAAATTCTGGGATCTTAACAGGATCTGAAATAGGTCAGGGAATTTTTTCAGAACTAATTAGACTAAGTTACCGATGCTTCTCTAACTGTAATTTCCACAAAAATACTTCATGAATCTTGGAATATCTTGAGTTTTACAATATCCTTTTTAGTCTGCCAAGAGATGTGGTGTTTAAAACATAAGGCTTCGAACTGATCTTCAGTTTCTTGTTATCAGCTAAAGAAATTACAATCTGGTTAAAATTAAGTGGTTTCATAAACATGTCTCCACATAAAGGACAGAAAAGGGCTGTTCTCATGAGAACTAGAAAATATATGTGCCAAAGGAGTAGGCTGAGGAGGCCACCTGTGGGGAGTCCATACCACACTGTGATTATCCTGAAGACTGCAGCCCATGGTAAGGACCCAGACTGGAGCACGGAAGAGGAAGGAGAAGCACTGAAAAATTATTACAAACTGATCAAAACCACCATGTCCCATCAACTTGCACCATTTGAGTGGGGGGGTAGAGAAGTCAGGAATAGGACTAAAGTCAAGCCTGGGTGGAAGGAGATGGTTTTGTTTTGGGATTTTTCTTTGTTTCTTAACAATTGAATACATTTGAACTAGCAAAAGTTTAAATTGATTTTCTCTAAGTGCATCTATTTGGTTGGTTGTTTGGGTTTGGTTTTTGGTTTGGTTTTCCCCCCCATAATGGTAATTGGTAAATGATCTTCCTAGTTTTATCTAGACCCATGAGTTTTTTGCATCTTTTCTCCCCCTGTCCAATTGAAAAGGATTGAGGGAGCAGCTGGATGGCTGTCTGGCAGCCAACCAAGGTCAGACCACCACATCTGTATATTTACTTGTCAATCTTCAAACTCTTTGTTTCCTTAAAGGAAGCCAGATGACAAGACTCATCTGTGTAAGTAAAAAGAAGAGTTAGACAGGAGGAGACAAAAGCACAGAGACAATTTAAGGTGATTAACAAGGTTATTTGCTGTCCAAAATAACACAGGTTTTTCGCTTTTTCAAATGTTAATCACAGGGAAGTATAAACTATGAACTTCTAGGGGCAAATTTTCATCAGGATGAATCATCATACCTCTTCTGTTTCCGTAAAGGCTGCACCAATTTGTGACAGATAAAGACGTATTGTGCCTTGAAATGATCTTGCAGTCTGAAGTAATTGAGAAAACCTGTCTTTTAGGATAGTAAAAGAGATTGTATAATGTTTATTAGTTGATTTGTTGGGGTTTTTTTAAAAGGGTTTTAATATGCCCAATGCTTCAGAAATAGGAACGTATTTTTAAAATCCTAAAGGTACTGTTAAATTTCCAGAGGATTCAGTGAAGACTAAGCCAGGAACAAGGGGAAAGGCAATGAAGAATGCAGGATATGTGGCTTAGTTCTCCAATGCATAATTAGAATCTTTCATATTGATTATAAAATTTTTGTCACAGCTCTCTCCTTGCCTAATGCCCGTTTTCCCATAATTCTTACATATTTCTGCTTCTATTTCCATATTCCAATTCTTCCATATTTCTGCATTCTACTTCCTCTCCCATCACCCCCGTTGCTTCCCACTATTTTACAATAGTGAACCCAGAAGTTAAGACATATAGCTTTTAAATTCATGTGTTTCGAAGAAGGCAAAATGAGTGTGTCCATTATTATTGAACATGCTCTTCTTTTCATAGAATCATAGAATCACTAGGTTGGAAGAGACCTCTGAGATCTCCGAGTCCAACTGTGCCTTACTAAACCATGTCCCTAAGAAACTCATCTACTCATCTTTTAAACACCTCCAGGGATGGTGACTCCACCACCTCCCTGGGCAACCTGTGCCAATGCCTGACCACCCTTTCAGTGAAGAAATGCTTCTCAAAACAAAAAAAGTTCCAGAAGTTTACTTATTCTACCTTCATTTGTGGTGTGGCATCCTGTATAATTTTTCTACATGTGTTTTTCCAACATCCTTCTAACTCTTTTATTGGTTTTAATGTTTGTATGGGCATGTTTACTTTTCCATAGTCCTGTTTTATTGATGGCTTATGATTCAACAGTATTCTGATTCACTCACTTTCTCCTTATCTCTAATTTCCTTTCAGTTTACAGAAGGAACCTTACTGCTATGCAAGTTTCATGATCTTTCACTTTAGGCTATTCAATCTTATCCAGTTCTTTTTCCACATGGTTCACTTATCAATGTCCTTTGAATATTTGTATAAGACTTTTCCATGCTCCCTGTATTGATATTTTTCATCTTCTTTGTACCAGTATATTTCAATATGGTATGCCTGTTTTGTTCTAAGATTTCCAGTGGAAGTATATAATGGTGTTGGCCCCATAGTTCTTGGGGTTTTCCAATGCTTGATGATTTTTATGATAAGAAGATGGAAAACTATGAAGATTTTCTAAGGTAACACCACTTTCCATGATTATGCATGGTGTTTTTCCATTTTCCAGAAATTTCTTAGTGAAATATCCAGAGAACTATAAGAATCACAGTTCCTGGTACCAAAGACAAATTAAGCAGCCCACAATAATCTAAGAAAAGGCTCCAGACTTGAGGAATCTTCTTTCAGATTTCATATCAGAGTGCTAGTTAAAGCCTAACCCTGTCAGACATTCAGATCAATTAGCCTGAGAAATGTTAATATTAGAAAAAGCCCTCATGAGTACCATATATAATTTACATGAAAGTATGAGTTCTGGGGGTATTGCACAGAACATCACTTACCACATGGTAATTAAATTATAATTAAATCATGGTTATATACAGAAAATATTAACTGTAAAATATGTACATCAACAGCCGTAAAAATGATGTTTGAAAAGAAAATGAATTATAAAGAGAAATTCCTGTGTAATTAAAATTTCCATTTTGTGGTGTGATTCTTCCCCTAAATACGAAAAATAAATCTATGGGTTTTTCAAATCATAAATTTTCTGGTCTAATTTGTAGCACCTTGTATCAATGATTTGCAATGTAATCCAGCTGCAGCTGGCTGATTGTGAATTATTCTCCCTGCAGAAGGGAAATCTTTAGTGCTGTTAAGCCCCAGAATACATTCAGCACACAAAGCTCCTGACCCTGAGACAGACTTCTCTGCCTGAGATAAGGCAAAGAGGGGAATGATTCTTTGTACATCTTGACAAAACTGATAGCTTTGTGGATAGATTTTTAGAGCCATGGTGTGTTACAAGGAGACAAATGTAAGTTGAGAATCAGAGAGGATACCTGTGTGTCTGATTTCACCCTTCTCACCTGTAGTGATGTGGGTGGCTTTGATGTGAGTCTTAACAGCAGGGAGGATGCCAAGAAAGCTCACCACTCAGATGTCATCTTATACACCTCTAAGACTACTTTGAGGTCCAGAGGAGAGTCTATTGCACTTCTGCTCCTCTGTGGCCCTTGTGACTGTTAAATGTATGGAGTCAAACAAGCGTACAGAGGTAATATTCACTTCAACGCTGGAGAGTCTCTACTACAGACACAACTTCACCGATTCATTTAATGGCTGAGCAAATACCTCAGCAAGCCATGACTCAAGCTAACCTTCTGAGATAACAATGGCCCCAGTAAAAATCTGAGTGTCCTTCGGAAAGGTATGTTTGTCAGGAGGAGAGAAAATAAAACATCTAAGATGCTGTTCTATGTGTTTCTTTCTTTCTTTGCCCCTCATCCTTCATTTGACATCTCATTCTCAGCATTTTTGTTCTCTTTCTTATTTGACCTGTGTCACTGTGTACTGAAAGCAGAGAGTTTTTTTAGCTTTATTTCTGAGTGATGCAAAGAAAAGAAATACCTAGACTGTAGAAGAAGCCTGGAAGAAAAATGAAAAAACAAAATTTATTTATTTAATTACTTACTTAGTTGGTGTCTGATGTCATGAGATGTAGAAGGGAAGGTGACAGGAAAAAGAGCTTATTTATTTAACAGATCGTTAGTGGAACTCAAGAGTGTCAGTTGGCATGAAAAATATCTGTGCTCAGAAAGAGATTTCAAAGTTTTAGTTGCTCAATTTCTGTACCTCTGGCCCATAGGAGTCATCAGAATTCAGAAGCAATCTATTGCAGGTAAAGACAAACATACATAAGAAACATCCTCATATTTTTAATCATAGAATCATAGAAGCATAGAATGGTTTGTACTGGGAGAGACAAAGATCATCCTGTTCCAACCACTTTATCATGGGCAGAGACTACTTCCACAGAATCAGGTTATGAGCCTCGTCCAGCCTGGCCTTGAACACCACCAGAGATGGGGCATCAGTGGCTCCTTTGGGCAACTTGATCTAGAAACTCATCACCCCCACAGTAAAAAATCTTTTCCTAATATCTGATGTAAATCTACTCTATTTCAGCTTCAAATGGTTATGCATCAACCTATCAACGAACTCCCTGGTAAGGTGTCCCTCCCCAGCTTCCCTGTAGGCCACATTTAAGCACTGGAAGGCTGCCGTAACGTCTACCCAGAGCCTCCTTTCTCTAGGCTAAACAAATCCAACTCTCTTAGCCTGTCCTCACATGGGAAGTGATCCACCCCTCTGATCATCGTTTTGGTCCTCCTCTGGACTTGCTCTGACACATCCATGTGCTTCCTGTCCTGAGGACTCCAGAACTGAAGGCAGTACTCCAGGTAGAGGCTCAAAAGAGTGGACAATCATCTCCCTTGGCCTCCTGCTCACACATCTTTTGATGAAGCCCAGGCTATGGTTGGCTTTCTGCGCTGCAAGCATGCGTTGTCAGCCCATGTCCAAGACCAAACTAAAGACCAGACAGCTTGCATTCAGAACAAACAGCTCATGTTGAGCTTCTCATCTGCCAGCAACCCCAACTCCTTCTCTTCAGGCGTACCCTCAATCCATTCTATGTCCAGCCTGTGTTTGTGCTTGGGATTGCCCCAGCCCAGGTGCAGAGCCTTGCCCTTGCCCTTGTTGAACTTTGTGAGGATTGCACAGACCCACCTCTCAAGCCTGTGAAGGTTTCTCTGCATGGCATCCCTTCCCTCCAGAGTGTCGACCACACCACACAGCTTGGTGTCACTGGTAAACTTGCTGAGAGTGCCCTCAATCCCGCTGCTCATGTCTGCCATAAAAATGTGAAACACTGCTGGTCCCAATACCCGCCCACCCCTGAGGAATGTCCCTGCCCATTGGTTTCCACTTGGACATTGAGCCGTTACCACAACCCTCTGAGTGCAACCATCCAACCAATTCTTTACCCATCAATAGCCCATCTGTCAAACCTGTTTGTCTCCAATTTAGAGACAAGAATGTCAAGCGCTTTGCACACATCCAGGTAGATTATGTCAGTTACTCTTCCTGTATCCACCAGTGCTGTAGCCCTATCATAGAAGACCTCCAGATGCATCAGGCATGATTTGCCTTTAGTGAACCATGTTGGCTGTCAACAATCACCTCCTTATTTTCTATGTTTCTTAGCAGACAATCTGCTCCATTATCGTGCTGGGAGCAGAGGCTTCACACAACTTCATCTGCCAGTTCCTTCAGGACCCAGAAATGCATCTCATCAGGTTCCATGGACTTGTGCACATTCATTTTCCTTAGATGGTCTCACATCTAATCCTCTTATTTAGTTGGTGGCTCTTCAATCTCTCAGTCCCTGCCTTTGTCTTCTGCGACTTGAATGGCGTGGCTTGAGTCCTTGCTGCCGAAAACATGGAAAAATGTCATTGAGTACCTCAGCCTTTTGCATATCCTGGGTGACGAGGTCTTCCATTTCTTCCCAGAAATGTCCCACAGTCTCCTTCATCTTTCTTTCATCTCCAACGTACATATAGAAGCTTTTCTTGCTTTTCTTGATGTCCTGGGCTAGATTTAATTCTATCAGGGCTTTAGCTTTCCTAACCTGATCCCTGGCTGCTTTGACAATTTCTCTGTGTTCCTCCCAGACTACCTGTCCTTGCTTCCACCCTCTGTAGGATTCCTTTTTCAGTTTAATTTTGTCCGGGAGTTCTTTGTTCATCCATTCAGGCCTCCTGGTGTTTTTGCTTGACTTTGGTTTTTTTTGGGATGCATAGCTCTTGAGCTTGGAGTAGGCAATCCTTAAATATTAACCAGCTTTCTTGTGCCGCTCTCCCCTCCCAGGCTCTATCCCATGGTACCTTACCAAAATGGTACCTGAAGAGACGAAAGTCTGCTCTCCTGAAGTCTAGGGTACTGAGCTTGCTGCGCATGCTCTTTCCTGCCCTAAGGATTTTTAACTCCACCATTTCATGGTTACTGCAGTCAAGGAGTTTCACATTCCCTGCTGGCTCTTCCTTCATGGTGAGAACAATATGATTGTCCTAATCTAGATTAAGCCTCTCCTTAAGATTAAGGAGAATTGTTAAGACTTAAAATAATTGTTTTCAGATTAAGAACATTAAGGAACTAATGGTTCAAAAAGTCTTCAATTCTACAAAATGAAAATTACTTAACTGTTTGCTCAGTGGTCCATCCTGTCTTAGGACAAGACCCAAAGCTGAAGACAGCTGGACTTTTCCCATTGATTCCAAAAAGGTCTGTCTCATGTCTTTTAGCTGTTCTTACATAGTCTTTAAAAATGGAGATAAATCAACCACCAGAAAGACAGTTTTATATGTTTTATCAGAAAAAGGCCAAGTCTTAATTGGTTGTTAGTGCCCAATCTTGTATATGTGAATATGGGAAAAAAATATAATTGAATGGTACTTCGTTACTGCCAATCAGGAAAAAGAAAAGAAAAAAACC
>VWPV01010448.1:0-46162 GCA_013389885.1 Geococcyx californianus
CTTCCAACCCAGACCATTCTGATATTCTATAAAATATGCAATCCTTTCTTTTTCTCTCTTCCCCATACACAGAAGTATTAATCTCTCCATCTATATCTTTTTTTCTGTCTTGGTTTCAAGAAGTATAAAGTTATGCTGTTGTGCTTATTGTTCTGCAAGTAAAAGTATTCTCTGATCGTCCTTCATTCCTGCAAAAGCATATTCCACAAAGGTGAAACAACCTTAACAAGTATGGTGTTTGTTACCTCTGTGTTTGAATTTCACTGCCTTTAAACATGTCATAGCAGATAGTGGTTAGAGAGAAAAGACCTACTTCATTAAAACCTCAATATATGAACTCACCTCACTCGATGTGTGTTGAGGTACAGTCAGAAATAAGGGTTATAAGGACTGTGTGAACCACTGATCTGAGAAATGCCAAAGGGTAAGGCTAGTGTCAGTTTACAAAATTTAGTACTATGTAAAGGGGAGGTCTGCCATTTACCCGCCTTCACTTCTAATTTCTGCATCCATTGTTCTCCCAAACCATCAGTAATTGTTTGTGTCAGTTCTTTTCAGCTTAGCTCAGTCTAGATGCACTGGCTTTTGACTGTTTACACTTACATGATGGTGGGTTTTCTTTGTTAAAATAATTAAGTCCTCATTTAATAATATCTATTGATTTTCTTAGTGGTTTGAAGTGAAAAATCTATGCCATATAGTAGGCTTACAATGTTGATCTCTGCAAACTCTACATGGCACAGTAATCTTGTGTATTACAAAATCTTTTATTAAGAGTGTAATGGCCATTTTAAGAAAGTTTTATGTGATGAACATGCTTAAATTTCTAAAATGTTACTTTTTCGAAATGGTTCTTGTTATAATAAAAAGTTTAGAATTAACAATTTTCTAGTAATTTCATCTAGCATTTTTTAGTCTACTTTTCTTGCAAGTTTTGATTATAGAATGGTTTGGGTTGGAAGAACCTTAAAAATCATCTAGTTAACCCCCCCCGCCAGACACCTGCTAGATCAGGTTGCTCAAAACCTCATGCAAACTGTCCTTGAACACCTCCAGGGATGGAGCATCCATGACTTCTCTGGGCAACCTGTGCCAGGATCTCTCCACCTTGACAGTAAAAAATTTCTTCCTGATATCTGATCTAAATCTCTCCCTTTTTATCTTAAACATTACCCCTCATCCTATCACTATACTCCTTGATAAAGACCCCCTCCCTGTTTTTCCTGTAGGCCACCTTTAAGTACTGGAGGGCTTCTGTAAGGTGTGTCCCAGAGCCTTATTTTCTCTAGGCTCGATAACCCCAGCTTTGTAAGCCTGTCCTCATATGGGAGGTGCTCCAGCCCTCTGATCTTCTTGTGGCTCTTGTCTGGACTTGCTCTAACAGATCCATATCCCTCCCATGTAATTTACTCTGCAATATCAGCGATACTGAGGAGCAAGTTCCCTAGGTTCAGCAAAACAACGTATATATTAAGCATAGGCAAAGATACAAAGAAAGTCTTCACCATTCATCCACAATTTGTAGTAGCAAGCATCTTTGTGTTTATTGTTTCTGTTGCTAATCTTGCATCTGTACACATCTTTAAAACAAGTAAGGAGCTATTTCAGAGGAAAAAAAAACCAAAAACATTATCTTAGGTAAAAGTTGTACTTCCATCACTAGGTAGTGTCAGTGAGAAAAGATACAGGATGAGATGAGTGGGCAAGGGATGCTCCCGCTTGTCATTACGCTGGGACTGTCCATCTCAAATGCACAGAAATAATTATTGGCTTGAAGGAAGGAGACCTTAATCTTTTAAGTCTTTTATGTTCTTTATGTGGGTAATTCCTCCTCACAGAGTACTGAACATGGCTCTGGCACTTGACTTGAGGCCAGATGTCTGACCACTACTATTTGAAGTACAGGGGGTTTTTTTATCCCTGGATTCAGCCTATACAAATGGACAACTTGGTGGGTGGATACCATTCTCCTTCGCAGTAAAATTAATAGCACTGTGACCATATTATGTTTATAATTGAATTTCATTATTTTGCCTTGATTCTCTGATTTATGTTAGAATTTTACAGACAAATTATGATATTCCTGACCTTTCTTCCTGTTAATAATATCACAGAGCTTTATCATCAGCACTTTTCTTCTTTTTTCTTCCAGAGACTTTAGTGGTGTTTGGATCAATTGAATTTTGGTTCAATAATGAGCCTAAATTAAAAACTCTGTTAGCCTCATTTCATCTTGAACACTTACCATTGTCTTTCCTGTCAGTGCAACTTTTTCCACGTCTCTTATACAGAGTACCTTCCCTTTTTTTCGCAATTCTACTAATTTTGTCAATTCTAAACTAATCTCTTGTGTTGTGCAATATCAGACATTGTGCTAAGGACTAGATGTATATTTTGTCAAGAAATCAACTTTCTTTTTCAGAGAAAGAAGTGTTTATTTATATTGGTATGTTGCAGCAAGTTTGTGGTGAATTTTCTACTTTCCACCAGATCTTTAGTTATTTTCTCTTGACGGTTGGTTTCATAGCTTTTCATGCTTGTTGCAGGAGCACTCTTTCAAGTGCTGTTCAGAAGGGCAAGGTCTGCATTATATTTTGGTATACGAGATACTCAGTACAGCTTAGTTCTGTTTCAAGACAATTTTTCTTCTCCTTACCTGAAAATTTCCCACATTAAAGTTTTATTTGTTAGAAAAATGTGAGAGAACAGATTCACTATAAAGTGGGAGTATATAGGTCCTTGAAATTTGCCAGTAAAGAGTTGTATAATTTGAGTGGGAAATACTGATTTCTGAGAATAGGTGCTATTATTCAGAGATATTTGTTGAAATACAAACTTCTAAACCATAGGTAGATCAAACATGAATGGTTTGAGTGCATCTAGCTCCTATTAGTTTTGAAGTTCTAGAAAGTTTTGCAAGTTTTCTAAAGTTTGTATTGTTTTCTAAAGAATATAGAATATTATCGGTTTAGAGGTTTATTATTTTTCCTACTTTTCCAAGATGTTTGTAAGTATCAGCTGTTTGATAGGTTTGCTATGGTGTGAATGCGGAGAAGTTTAGAATGAGATTTCATCATGTTGAGAGCTATGTGCAAAAATTTAAAATCTAGTTTGGTGCAGACATGAATGTATCCTGATTCTCTCGTTTGATGTGGTTAAAAAAACCCCAAAGCTGTGATTGGGTGGATAATGCTTCATACTCTATTCTGAACATGAACTAAATAGTCTCATTGGAAAAGAGGGAATAACTTAGTGCTTTTCCAAACTGTGCATGTATATTTGAACTTAAAACTGAGGCAATCCAAGTAACATCTCATTTTAATTGTTCAAATGTATTGATTCTGGCTTTAGATTCTATCTTAAACTCTAATGAAAATACTGGGAAATTTTCTTTTGAGCGTTTTCTTTCATGGCAAGCATGCTGATTTGAATGTACTTGTTTTTATTTGATGGAATCAAAGAAGTTTATTATCTTCCTAATTTTCATTATATTTTAAAATGTTTTTCATAACTTCAGATTATACTAAGATATAAAGGAAGGGGAAATTAGATTCACAATTTTTAATTATCTTCTTTTTGCAAATAATTAAGGTTAGTAGGAGGAATGCTTTAGTGCCTATGCTTTTAAGTAGCATTTTTTTCAGTCAGTATGAAAAATAAGATTAATATACAACTTTTCAAGTTAGTCCCAAAGTCTTCTACACTATAGAGATGATAGCAGAATCTGACTCAGAATTTTAAAATATAGTCTACCTTGGTTTTTTGAATGCACTTTAAAGTGTCTTGGCATAATTGGATGTTTGAGAGACTGGATATCACTCGCGTGTGCACAGCTATGCATATAATGCATTTATATGTCTTTCATTACTAAAATGTTGGGGCTTTTCCTAAATGTGGAATAACTGTTTACTAGTTCTTTAAAAGAAGAAGAAAAGCCATAAATACTGAAATACAGATAGATGCAAACAGTACTGGGCGATATATTTGTATTGGACTCTGCATTTTATCTTCATTAGTGATGTTTCATGCAAACTCTTAAGTCTTGCTTGTCACCTCTCATATTTACTTTGGGCACTTCATACAAGATATTGGCCACTCATTTATCAGCAATATATGAACGTGGAACAAACCATAATTTTTATTAGCAAATGTTACAGCAAGTGTCACTTTCAAGGCTTGACTATTTGTGTAGTTATAATAATGTGTATAAATGCTCCTCACAAATAAAAAAATTCATACAAACAATGAAGGCTGGACTTTTCTGTATTCTGGTCTTTCCTAACCAAATGAAAATGTATTACTTTTTACTGTTGATTTATTTAAAACATTCTATTTTTAAACCATTCTTTTTTGAGATTATATTGTGTGCTGCTTCTTAAAATAGAGTTTTAATATCAGATGCTCAAATCCTAAGTGAAATTTTAATGAAAAAGCCAATCAAGTAGTTGCGCAAGGAAGCTATTCCCCAAACACCACGTACTCCTTTTACACCACGGTTTTATTTACTGTCTTGAAATTATTACATTATAGAAACTAGTGGTATTGTTCTGAGTCTCCTAAAAAAGTTTATTCAATATTTCCTAAATGAGTGAATGACTTGCAGGAAATACCTATATTTAGCAAAAGACAATAGGTAGTGAAAGCCAAAACATGGTGCAGGTTGTAGGCTTGTAGTATTTTGGGGTAAAGGAATTATTAGCCTTGTTAATATGGCTCCTTCTTCAAGGTGAAATTGTGTTGACTGAAATGGAGGAAAAGAGTTCAATCTCCTGCCTCTCTCTCTCTTCACACTGACAGTCTGCTTCCAGTGCTATTTATGTCATGGAGAAAAGAATACTTCAGAATTCTGTTGAATTCTGTGCTCTTTCATAAAGACTTTGCCAGATGCAAGTAGATTTTTTGTTTTCTTTTGTTGTTCTTTAACAAAGTAAAGTGCTGGTTTGGATTGCATTTATGTGCACGAATCATGTCGGCATAGTTAATTAGTGTAATTAGTGGTTACAAGTGCTTGCTAAAGAGTGGGCTTGCTGGGAGAAGCTGATAAAATAGTTTTAAAAAACCCAAACATATATTGGGTGTAACAGGAGAACGAAAAACATGTAGAAATTTTTGGTGCAATAGTTTTATATGTACTAGTAATAGTGGTTTGTATTATTTAATCAGAATTTTAAATTGCTGAGAATGAACTGAAAAATCTGATCTCTACCACTGAAATCCTTCATTGCTTCTGGTATTTGTATTTTTTTAATAAAAGGTTTTTAGTGTAAAGTTAAAAACTTAATAAAGTTGAGTACAAAGTTGTGATTTCGTTTTTTCATTTGGTGTTTGAGGGTTTTTGGTGTTTGTTTTGGTTTTAGGTTTTGGGGTTGGTTTTTTTTTTCGTGGTGGTGGGTTTTTTTAAATAGGAGGTTTGGAACTTTTTAAAATAATTTTACCAAATAGAAGTGTGTTTCTGTGTATATTTTGACTCAAAGAGAAAAACATAGACAGACTCATTTTTGTCTCATTGAAGCACAGAGATCCATGTTATACTTTTGGACTTAACTGCATATTCTCTTCTGAAAGTATTCTTTTAATTGGCGTGTTGTTAGGTTCTTTCTATGTTATCTTAGAAGTGAAAAAGAGTAGACTTTATTCATTAATTAACTTTTCAATAGTGTCAATATTTAAGAATAGCTTTCTTTTTAATGTATAATGTATAATATATAATGTGTATTTAAATTTAATAGATAACTATGTATTTCTATATTTGTATATAATTATTTTTATTATTTTTTATATAAAACATAAGAATAGATCAGTGGAATTTCAATTATGCTATTTTGATAAACATTAGTACTAGGGGCACTTAAAAACCAGCAGCTTCCAGTGTTGTAAAATCTTCTAACAAAAGTTTTTTTATTTTCTTGATAGACCAAAATGAGAAAGGTAGTGTGAAAGCAGCCACGCTGAGGTACAAAGAAGAGCCATCAAAACTGCTGTCTGGAAACAAATTTCAAGAGCGTTATTTTGTGTTACAGGAAGGAAACTTGCTTCTTTATAAGGATATGAAGGTACAACAGACAAAGTCTTCACTGAACCTGAGCTCTCACTTAATCTTTTTTTTTTTTTTTTTTTGTACAAAAAAAGAGAAGAAAGGGAAATAGATCAACATTTCTGATATTAAATTACAGCTTCTAGAGCCTGGGAATGAAGCACAAGAGTTCTATCTTACTATTGCATAGATGCTTTAGTAAAAGGAGTTTGTCAGTTTCTTATTTAGGTATTATAATTATGCTTTAGTACAAGCTCTGAAAAATAAACGTNGAGAAGCTGATAAAATAGTTTTAAAAAACCCAAACATATATTGGGTGTAACAGGAGAACGAAAAACATGTAGAAATTTTTGGTGCAATAGTTTTATATGTACTAGTAATAGTGGTTTGTATTATTTAATCAGAATTTTAAATTGCTGAGAATGAACTGAAAAATCTGATCTCTACCACTGAAATCCTTCATTGCTTCTGGTATTTGTATTTTTTTAATAAAAGGTTTTTAGTGTAAAGTTAAAAACTTAATAAAGTTGAGTACAAAGTTGTGATTTCGTTTTTTCATTTGGTGTTTGAGGGTTTTTGGTGTTTGTTTTGGTTTTAGGTTTTGGGGTTGGTTTTTTTTTTCGTGGTGGTGGGTTTTTTTAAATAGGAGGTTTGGAACTTTTTAAAATAATTTTACCAAATAGAAGTGTGTTTCTGTGTATATTTTGACTCAAAGAGAAAAACATAGACAGACTCATTTTTGTCTCATTGAAGCACAGAGATCCATGTTATACTTTTGGACTTAACTGCATATTCTCTTCTGAAAGTATTCTTTTAATTGGCGTGTTGTTAGGTTCTTTCTATGTTATCTTAGAAGTGAAAAAGAGTAGACTTTATTCATTAATTAACTTTTCAATAGTGTCAATATTTAAGAATAGCTTTCTTTTTAATGTATAATGTATAATATATAATGTGTATTTAAATTTAATAGATAACTATGTATTTCTATATTTGTATATAATTATTTTTATTATTTTTTATATAAAACATAAGAATAGATCAGTGGAATTTCAATTATGCTATTTTGATAAACATTAGTACTAGGGGCACTTAAAAACCAGCAGCTTCCAGTGTTGTAAAATCTTCTAACAAAAGTTTTTTTATTTTCTTGATAGACCAAAATGAGAAAGGTAGTGTGAAAGCAGCCACGCTGAGGTACAAAGAAGAGCCATCAAAACTGCTGTCTGGAAACAAATTTCAAGAGCGTTATTTTGTGTTACAGGAAGGAAACTTGCTTCTTTATAAGGATATGAAGGTACAACAGACAAAGTCTTCACTGAACCTGAGCTCTCACTTAATCTTTTTTTTTTTTTTTTGTACAAAAAAAGAGAAGAAAGGGAAATAGATCAACATTTCTGATATTAAATTACAGCTTCTAGAGCCTGGGAGTGAAGCACAAGAGTTCTATCTTACTATTGCATAGATGCTTTAGTAAAAGGAGTTTGTCAGTTTCTTATTTAGGTATTATAATTATGCTTTAGTACAAGCTCTGAAAAATAAACGTAAACCACTGTTTAGGAATGCTTACAGCTTGTGCCTATGGCTGTCTCTTTTTTAAAACCTACTGTAGAGAGCAGGAGTAGAAGTAATATCAAACTTAAGGGAGCTGCATGCTGTTTTTTCTTAGCATCTCACACAAAGCCTTTAGAAACTAAAAGCAACAGAACTGTTATACCTACAACTGTCAGGATAGAGGAGATTATAGGAAACGACTCTAGTAAATACACTAGTAAAATCTTCCGCTGCCTCCAAATGAGAGTTTTCCAATGTATTGATGATGAAATGGGCCTCAGAATTCTCCAGAATCAAATTTAGGCATTTCATGTGAGTTTTCTTTGAAGAGTGTTTTGGGGTGTGCCCAGCTTGTTTTGAAGTTTAAAAATAAATAATACACATTATGAACTGTGTTTTCATTTTAGTTTCTAGGATTTTTGTTTTTAAAAAATCTCTTAAGGTTTAGAGTTCTTTTATTTTTGTGGGCAACTGGTTTTACCCATCCAGCTGACTTTATAAAGTACTTTTTTTAAAGGCAGGTCTGTTGCTAATGCAGAAGAAATGTTGTGCCTTCTTGTGATACTGTGGATATAATCTTAATTGGAATAACCCCACAAAATAGTGAAAAATAGTGTCTCAAAATTTAGTGCTAAAACTCACGTTGACACATATGTGATAATAAGTTAATATGCCTATAAAACCTTAATTAGTATCTTGCAAAGACTTTGAGGGGATTGTTGTACAATCTGGTTTTTAAAGCCATTCCGATTACTTGGGTGAAGTTTTGAAGAATGTTGCTTTTAAATGGCTTTACATTTGTTTTATTAAATGGAAATACCATTCTGTACAAAATAGTGTGTATCAGTTTGGTTTGTTTTCTTTTGAGAGATGTTAATCTACCACTAATAATCTTGCTTTAATTTTAGTCATATTTAGAAATGAATAGTAGGAAAGCTTGACATAGCAGACGGAAAATTGTATCTAACAGGATTGCATGTGCTAATTAATTTATAAATTCTCATTAAGAGCAAATTAAGTTTGTGTTTGCAGGTGGAGAAACATTCTGTTAAGTGTTTCTCTTGTTCAAGATCATTTATCAAGGAAGTTATAAAAGTTTCCATGATACTGTATGTTAAATTACAATATTGTGCTAATTGACTGCAGAAACATGTTGTTAAGAGATAAGCTCACAAACAAATGGCTTCCTTAAGGTACATTTTTGTGAGAAGTATATTGTTGTTTTACTAAATGATATGTTTGGTGGGGGTGTGTTTTCATCTTGGCAGTACTGGTTTTTTGATTGAGAAGTTACGCAAGAAGACCAACCATAAAACTGTTGGGTTTGTTGGGATTTTTTTGATTTGTGAGGTTTTGTTTTTTCTTAAGTGTTTATGCCATCTCATATTCTGCCCATTCTTCCCCCGTGCTGGAGCGTTAGAGAGTGAAAACTATAGAGGTTGGAATTGAGACTCCAGGATAGTAAACATTATGGGGTAGCCGTATGTACCGGGGTTGTAAGATTTTTTTAAGTTGATTTCTTTTTTTCTAAATCGAAAGCTAAAACACTCGACCTAAAAGTAATAAAAAGAGAGGTGTTATTGTGTTGCTCTGAACATGAGGAAAAACTTTAATGGGATGGTGACTGCACTGAAAGAGACTGACCAGAGAGTTTATGGAATCGCCTTCTTTGGAAGTATTCATAACCCACCTGCACGCATTCCTGTGCAACCCGCTGTGGGTGAACTTGGTTTAGCAGAGGGGTTGGACTGGATGATCTCCAGAGGTCCCTTCCAACCCTGGCCGTTCTGTGATAGTAGTGTATATGAGAATTTTATTGTTCCCTTTCAGCATTTCATCCTTGGAATTACAGCATCATAAGGCTGCAAGAGACCTCTTGAGATCGAGTTCAACCGAGCCTGTCTCCCTACTAAACCTTCAGGCGTATTCTGTTCTTTGTATATGTTGGTTGTGAGTTGGCTAAAGGCAGTTTGTTCAAGAAGGAGCAAATAAAGAAGGAATCTCAGATCTCTGGTCCAACTTCCTGTTTGCAGCAGGGCTAAGCAGCTGAGGGCAGAACACGTTACTCAGGGCTTGATGCAGTTAACTCTTGAAAAAATCCCTGAGCACAAGCTCTCTGGGCAGCCTGTTAGGGTACCTGACTGTTCTCATGGGAAAAGGTTTATTCTTATATCTGGTCATTTCATGATGTGAAGAGCCTCACTTGGTCTTCTAAACTGTTGGGCCAGCCTCTCCTCACAGAGCAAGTGATCCAGCGCCCAGTAAGTTCGATGGGCCTCTGCTGAACTCACTCCAGATTATTGATTCTCTCTTTTTCTCTTGGGAGGCCCAAACCTAGATGTAGGACTGCAGATGCTCTATCATGTGCTGAGGAGAGGTGGAAAATCAGCCTGCCAGCTGTGCTTCCACTAACACAGCCTGCAGACCTCCTTTGCTCCCAAGATACTCTACTGACTTATTGCGCAGTTTGCTTTCTACCAGGGTTCCTCTCGGCAGAGCTGCTCCCCTGTCTGTGTCATTGCTGGTATTGCTGTGTCATTGCCTTCCCTGTTCCTCAGCCTTATCCTCCTCCTTTGTCACTATTTCCCCTCCTGCATCCAGTAAAGGATGGAAATTCTCCTTTGCCCTCCTTTTGCTGTTAATACATTTGTAGAAATATTTTTTATCTTTCACAGAATTGGCCAGTTTAAATTCTGGTTGGGCTTTAGACCTTCTGATCTTCTCTCTGCATGATCTCAATTCTTTCTTGTAGTCCTCCTGAGATGCCTGTCCCTTCTTCCAAAGCTCATATACTTTCCTCTTCTTTCTTAGATCCACCCAAAGCTCTCTGCTCAGCCAACCTGGTTTTCTTCCCCGCCAGCTCATTTTTTGACACTTAGGCTTGTCCTGCTTTTGTGCTGCCAGGATTTCTTTCTTGAAGAGCTCTTGGGCTTCTTTGCACTTTACGACTGCCTCCCAAGGAACTTTATCCAGCAGCCTTCTGAACAGTCTAGAGTCTGCCCTCTGGAATTCCAGTGTGACAGATCTGCTGATCCCCTTCCTTACTCCTCCTAGAACTGAGAATTCTCTCATCTCATGATTGCTGTGCCTCAGGTTACTCCAGCTGTCTCATCTCCCAAAAGGCCTTCTCTGTACACAAACATCCCACCAGGGCACCTTCCCTGGTTGGTTCACTCACCAGTTATTTCAGGAAGTTGTTTTCAACACTCTCCAGGAACCTCCTAGTTTGTGTCTTTTCTGCTGTATTATACTTCCAGAAGACATCTAATAAGTTGAAGTCTCCCACAAGAATGGCTAGCAATAGTGAGACGTCTCCCAGTTTCTTCTGGAATATCTCATCAGTCTCTTCTTCCTGGCTGGGTGATCTACAGCAGATTCCTACCACGGTATCTGCCTGATTGGGCATTCCCCTGACATTTACCCGTAGACACTCAACCCTGTTATCGCCATCATTGAGCTCCTTCAACAGAAGGCAGCCCCACTCCTTGTCTTCCCTGACTGTTACTCTTGAGGAGCGTGTGTCCATGTATTACAGCACTCCAGTTCTGTGAATTCTCCCTCCACCTCTTCATTTTACAATTGTGTTACAGTTGTTAATTAGTCTGCTTCTAGTAATGGTGATTGGCACACTTTGTTAATGAGAAAGAAAGAGAAAGAAGCATGATGATATTTTAGAAGAGAGGTGTGCAGCCCTTGAAAGAAGCCTTTCTGTGAAGACAGTGATGTGGCATTTTCTATTTTGCACATGCCTGATAAAATAACTAGGATTTTATTTTATTTGCAGGCTAGCAAACCTGAAAAAGTGTTGCCTGTCAACTCGCTGAAGCTTTATCGTGGAGTGAAAAAGAAAATGAAGCCACCAACAAAGTAAGAATAAAAAAGAAATGAAGTTAAACACTATGTAGCAAGGTACTTTAGTATCATCAAGAAAGGGGAACATGAAACATTGTGGAACAAGGAAAAGTCAAGAAGTCAATTGAAGTATGCTGAATTAAATTACCCTCTATAACATTATTTGTTCTGTCTTTTTTTTTGTTCCATGTTAACACTTCTGTGCTAGGAAATTACTTCATTAATTGACTTTTTTTATTCGTAAGTATATTATGTTTGCTGCTATCTCACTTAGTTTTGTAATGTGTCCTGCATTTGGTTGGTGGGCACGCCTTTTTTAAACCAAGAAAAACGAGAGAAGAGAAAACTAGTCATCACCTTTAGCGACAGTCCCTGTTGTTCAGTAGAGGCTTTTCCTTTTTCTGGATCCCGTTATTTTGATGTTTCTTCTTCTAGCTGAAGACTATAGTACCCTTTACAAACATCAGTGACTATGTCTCTGGAAAAGAACAGTGAAGAATGACACCTGTTTTTGTCAGATGTTTCCAGTACTTGTTCAGTCAAAGCTTTGAGACACCGAGAAAATGTATATAGGATCCTGTCTCAAGGGGTTTCTAAGTTGGCTGTACCCTTTAAATAGTTCTGCTTGAACTTTTCCTTTGCAGATGGCACATCAAAATGCCCCCAAAAGGTCTGAAAACTTCAAAGCTTAGTTCTGTTAAAGAAAAAGTTGACGGTTTGGGATTTTTTTTATTTAAGCGCAGAAGAAGTAAGGAGAGATTAAATCAAATAGGAATAGAAAGATCGTGTAAATAAATCTTGGCACCTAGGTTCTTTCCTTGAGTTGTATTTTCAGTCTGCTTTCAAAAGCAGACATTGCAAAGTCTCTTCTGGATCTCCAGGGGTGTCTGTGCTTCTTTCACCTCAGAGGCTTAATTGTGAACCTACTCCCTTTTTTTCCAGCAATTTTTGATTCTCTATAGACCCGTGTGATTTGATCCCCTTCTGTTTATAATGCAGGTATACTTCTCTTCCCTCTGTGACTTCCACACTTCAGTGGACTCTCCGCTGGGCACTGTCGTATCAGTTTTACTTCCAGGAGTTTTCAGAAAGTACAGCCGCAACTGAAATCAGACAACTATTTAGCCATCATCTGCAGAGCTTAGCTATAACCCTTTGTCCAGAATGGAATGTTTGTTACCTGTGAATCAGCTGTGAGAAAACGAGCAAAAGCCATCATCAAACCCACAATTTCATTCTAGATTTCCAGTACACATTTAAACTTTTTTACCCACGTACACTTAAAAGCACTATATAAAGGTGATGGATCTCTGCAGTTTGAGGAATATGTCCATGTCTTGAGTTACTGGAACTAATTTTTGAAAATTTTATTTATTTCAGCTGGGGACTTGCCATATTTTCTGAAAAGCACCAGTGGTAGGTAAACACAAAATACGTGATTGTGTTCAGTGTTTAATATTTGTGGAAATGTTCAGTTTCAAAACAAGAATGTTAGAAAGCTACTAAACATTATTTTTGCTTACGTATTGGCTCTTTACTGTGTTTATTCTTAGTTTGCTAAATAGTATTAATTCATAAGTTCTGGTAATCTTTTGGGGTTAGGTGTCTGTCTCCTTTCTGTGGCCATAAAGCAAATTATTTCAATAAATTTAGAATGACATTTTAAACCTGTGCACGTGCTTTAAATGAAGCACATGCCTTGTCTTTAGGGTAAAGTGATAATTTGAACTATTCCTATTTCCCTATCTTTTTATGGGAGTATTAAATATAGCATTCATAGATGAATGTCAGCACCGTTTGAAGTTCTTTAGAAGTCTATTCTTTAATATGTTTAACTGCAACAGGATTTTTTGTTGGTTTTCTTATCAATTATATTTTGCATTGTAGGTACATATGTTGTGATGGACAAGATGCACAGATGGAGTGGATGATCAGCATTTTTACTGCACAGGTACTAATCTGATCAAAGAAATATAACTTTTACTGCTGTTATAAAAATCCCATAAAACAATTTGTATGTGTTATGGATATGTTATAGATTAAGTTGCAATGCCCTTGAAGTTTCTATAAGACTCAATGTAATTAAACTGCAGAAGGAAGGCTCTTGTTTATAATGTCATTTTCATGTGAAAGCTAGAGCTCAGAGTAAGGGAGAGCATTAGTCTAGCATCAGTTTTTTCCTTGTGTTACAGAAAAGCTAGTTAAAGAGAACAACTAATTTCCTTTGCAGCAATAAACCTGTTCTGGGTGAAGTTCTAGCCATTGAATTTTGGCACCTAAAGTGTGTTGCTGTGTGCCACAATGCCCAACTGCTGTTTCACTGCTCACTAGTTCAGATGCTACAAGGTAGTTATGGAAGGAGGGTGTCCTGTTTAAAACATAGTGGTGTGAACTCGCCCTGTTGAGGAGCTGTGCCAATACAACTGTATTTCTCTGGTATTCTGGTTACTTAATTAACACTAACAATTAATTTTGTTGGGTAGGCATTATCCTAAATTAAGGAATCTTCTGCTTGCTAATAGATTGTGAGTAAGGAAGGGTGTACATTTGAGTGCCATATAACACATCCTTGCAAATTTAGTTTGATCTTTACATAGGAGGAAGTGGGAGTAAGAGAGATGGCAAGAATTCAGCCTGACACGAGACTGGAATATGGTTTAGGGTTTTAAAAGCATTTTGTATTTGCATCAGATTTTTTTGTAGTTCCCATGACATTCAAGGAACTTTGGGGATGTGAAGAAACATCACTAGATTTATGGTTACCTGTGAGCTTATTTATTGCTTAAATGGGACTCAGCACAAGACTACAGTAGATCTTAGAGGCTTTCTAAAACATAATTTGACCTTCATAGATAGTAGTACTACAAGTACAATGCATGCCTTGTAAGTATGACTTCCAAATTTTGTCTTATTCACTCCCTTAAGTGAATTAGCTATTGTCGTTTCTGTGGAAACAGTCACGGGTACTGGCATACATCTGATAGGCATAACGTGATTGGTATTGCAACAAATAGGCTTTGAGGTTATTGATAGAAGCTACTTAGCAATAAGTCATACAAGCTTGGTAAGTGTGGAAGTCTTTTTGTCGTAAAAATCACAAGAAGAGCAATCTATTAGGATTCTCATCAGGTTGTGTGTTATGTAGAACATTTCTCTGACAATGTAGGTGGAAAACAGAGACAATGCTCAGTGTTTAGGTTATTTTTTTATTATTACATTATAAAAAATAATTTCCTATTCATTTTTAAAAAATCCATGAATTAATAATATTGTGGGTTTTTTTAAGCTTCATTCCAGTGAATGAACAGTACAAAGAATTAGCAGTACTAATGAGATATATAGGGAGTGGGTTTTGGTTTTGTTTCAGGGGTTTTTTTTGTGGAGTATTTTTTTTTTTTGAATCAGCATTCTGGAAATCAATAAAGTCAGTATTAAAATTACATCAGGAACTTAAGTGCTAATGTTGCACATTTGCATTCTTATGACAGTCTGCTTTGAATATAATTTCACTGAAAATCTACTTGAGAACGCAATCTCTCGTGTTGCTAGAACTTACTATGAGATCTCCAAGTGTTTTGTATTGTGCAGCAGCAGCCAATTATCACCTTATCCCATCTATAAACTGGAAAACTGTAAATGCCAAGTGAGGTTATTTCTAGTTAGAATTTTCAAATTGTGGCCATCTTTAGGAAAGATGGCTTGTCTTTTACCTTATCTTTTATCTCACTATTTGAACACCTTTATGTTAGAGAGACTGCGGGCAGCACACTTTGTCAGTGGAATAGCTTAGATTACAAATTGAAAAATGCTGTAAAGTGGTTTTTGAAGTGTTAAGACATTGACATTTAAAGCTCCTGTGCAATTAGGAAGGAGATACATGAATGTTATTTTGCTCTTTTGTGCTAGAGCAGAATAACATTTTATTGGTATTTAATATCAGTAAGATAGTAGTATTTTTATATTTTTTCTTTTGTTCTATGATAATGTTTATTTCTGAAGTATAAGTAGTGCAAAGAATATAAATAGCAAACTGTAGATACGACTGTAATCTAGTAATGAAAGAACATTTTGATACAGAAAGTCAAGGTAGGTCAGCGGTTATTTATCTTGTGCTTCATGCTGGCAGAATTTGAAGGAGGACCATTGTCACATTCAGTTCTATGCAAAATCAGCATGAAAAGTGTGGTTTAAATTTGGTTCCTGAATTCTAAAATAATTTTGGACAAAATTACTTAAAAGCGTACATAGTGTACAGTTGGAAGTAATTAATTGATATGAAGATAGACACATTAATATTCTTCCAGTTCCATTGCCTTTGATCAACTAGAGAGAGACACAATATATATACCATGAGGTGCAGTTGTGTACATAGGTCAAAACTATGAATACATACATTTATTATATGACCTGATATGTTGCTTGTATTTCTGATATACTGTCTCAGAATTCTATTTTAAGAAATGTTACAGCCACAAAATGGAAATCAGGCTGCTTAACTGACAGCAATATTTTCCTTAAGCTTGCTCAGAATTAAGGGAGCAGTTTCCTTCAGAAACTGACTTAAAGTTTCTGTCGCTTTCTGTATTGCATCTGCATCTGTTTCTTTCATCTCAGTCCACAATAAACTGATTTTGGCCGGCCAGATCTGCTCTTTCAGATAATACCTTCTCAGTGTTGCATTGTAATAAAATGTTTTTAATATTCACTGAGGAGAACTCTTAAAACAGACTTTTATGTCACCCTGGTCAGCACTGAGTGTGAGAATTTTTCACTCCATAAAGATGTGAATCTACAGAAGACTTTTTCTGAATTTGGAATTGGGGCTTCTGATTTATAGATGGCTATTCTAAGTCAATAGTCACTGATTCTGATGGCTTTTTAATAGTAGTGCTGGTTTTACTTGCAGACCATCTGCAAGTATGATCACAGCTCCACAACTGGATTTTTTGTACACAGTCTTGAAGGATATTCATACTTCATGGATTTGGAAGATTGAATACCATTTAAAAAATAAAGGATGCTGAGCATCCTGACACCTGAGAAAAGAAATCTCTTACAGATTTGGACAGTGTCACAGCATTGTTTATGTTGGATGGGACCTCTGGGGACCATCTAGTCAAGTTCCTCTGTTCTAAGCAAGGTCACCGAGAGCAGATTGCTCAGAGCTGTGTCCAGTCAGGTTTGAATAACTGTGAAGACTCCACAGCCTCTCTGGGCAATTTGTTGCAGTGCTTAACGACTCTCACAATAAAAAAGGGTTGATTGTTGTTGTTGTTGTTGTTATATTCACGCAGAATTTGTTTCCGATTTATTATAACCAATATTTACACAAAGCAATCTCAGCTTTCGTACTTTGCAGTTCTGGCTTGCTAATTTCCCTTGGAATTGCACTGATTTAGCTTCATGTATTCAAGCTTTAACAGCTATTCTTCTGCAGGCTTTCAACACCTGCTTTGATTCACAGAATCTCATGTTGAAGCTTTTTCAGGAAAATAGTATTATACTATCTTGTCATCAGAGCTATATTTCTGGTTACTATTAACATCACCAGAGGACTCTCTGAGCTTCAAACACATCTGCTCAAATTTATACTTGTGAAATTCTCCGTGATCTACTAATGAAAGTTTATTATAGAACTCTTACAGAAAGATTTTAACATTTTATTTGAAATATTCAGTTGGTGAATTTTTTTTTCTTTCCTTTTCTTCTCAGTCATGTTTTTTAGTCAGAACGAAGCTGCATACTTTGGAGTTCTCCCCAAAACTGATCTGTTTCAGTACAGCTAAAGCAAAGATTATTATGGAAGCCAGATCTGTTTATTCGTAGATTGTGGGTTTGGAGCATTCAGAATGTCAAGCCATTTCCTTTTGGATAACACAAGTTTTTATTTTAGGTTAAGCAATTATTGCCTCCTAAATTATTAACATGACCCGCTTGTTTGCATTTCAGAAACTTTTGTTGGGAGTTCTGAAAGCATGCTAACGTGGAATTTTGAAACTGTGAATCAAGTTAGTGTTTGTGTCTTGATGATATTTTCTATTCTTAGAAGATAATTAGATATTTAGGGAAGATGATTGATACATGACAGTTCTATAAAGACATTTTGGTTCTGTTTGCTTGGTATTTTGCAACACTTACAAAATACTAATATAATTTTAAGCACCATTTAAGCACCATTTTAAGCACCTACAAGAGGAGAGCATAATGTTGTGCATGATGGCCTTTCCCAAGAATTTTACATTAAAAAATGTTGTATATTTACAACATTTCACACCAAAAATAAGGAATCATTTTATTCTTCAGCATGCAGATATATGGCCACCTGCTGGAAAAGCAAGAAAGCAGTCTATAACAAAAAGTCCAAAGGTCGGAGGCTTACCGCTGATTCCCATTCAACAGGAGAAGAAAACTTGTAAAATCAGAGAGAGTACAGAAGTAAGTGTGCATTACATTTGGTGTAGAACTTATAACTGCAGTGCTGTACTTGTAGATAATCCAGTAATAATAAACTGGATAAATATAAAATGTAGATGCTCTATTATCCATGTCCTTTTCATTGTTTTGTCATTAAAGGAACAGTTAAGACAATTTAATGTAAAAAAACCTACAAAAAAAATTTTTGTCACCTCTTTCACTGTTCAGTAAGTCAATAGTGGATTTTCATTTACTACATTAGTAGAAAATAGGACTTCTACCTTGAAATGCAATGCCCTTTATTAGAGTTTTATTTTAGTAAGGTCGCTGAAAGCTGTTGTGCACATGTATTCTACCATATATTTTCTTCTGTCTAAAATAACCGCGCTGTTTTAGCTATCTACTCTGTGAATGTAAGGGAAAAGCTAACATAGAGCAAACTGTCATACATTTAAATGGTAATGTTATTTAAATTGTAATGTTATTCATATCAATTAAAAACAAGAGGGTTAGTGTTAGTGTAAACATCAACTTCTCGGCACTTTCCTTTCACTGTACAGATGTGCTCCTAATGGGCCACACCAGTTGTGAATTTAGATGCAGCATTTGATTTATATTTCATTTCCTATAGCTTAAGAACTTGAAAACAGCCCACCAATATGGAGCAGTTGCATTGCCATCAGTTTGATGTTTTATCTCAGTTCCCAGTATATTACTTAAAATTGATAGCCAAAGCTTTGAAAAAGCAGACAGTCTTTATAATTTATCAGGTAGTACTGAACAGCTGCTGAAAATGTTTATGTGATCATGTGAAATTATCTTCCATACATTTGTGTAGCTCAGACATTAAGGTATCAAAATAGCAACATTCTCAGTTGTGTTTGTTCAATTTAAGAATTCTGAGGTTTTAAGATTATATTGGTCTGTTATAGAACACCAAGTTTTTCTGCTGTGGTAGAACAAAAAATCAAATTCTGAATATATGAAAATGAATCTCTTCATTGTGATGGTGCATTTAATTGAAAGATTAATATAATTTTCAGAAGTATCACTAATTGAGAAAATATGCTCACTAAAAATACCTCCTAAACGATAATAGAAAAATTTGTAGGAATTTAAAACTATTAACCAAACTGTCTCAGCTTTTGAGTAAATTGATTTTTTTTCTTAGAAACACTTGTGAAACTAATGAGAAAAAAATGCAATCTAAATATTGAATATTGTGTTAATGTGAATGATCTTATTTCTCTTTCCTTGTTTACACAGAATGCAGAGCTTCAATCTGTGAAACCGAAATTTGGTGAGCATCATGGAAATGACTTTCTGGAAGAAAGAAACATGAAAGAAAAAGCATCTATTGTGGCACAATGTTTGGAACGGAAGGAGGAGAAAGTACGAAGTCATGCAAAAACGCGTTGGAACTTGATCCCTGCTGAGGGTGTAGGTGCAGGGATGACTGACCTCCACCAAAGACCACGTAAGACACTGAAGAAAAATAAGAACAGAACAAACAAAACTACTTTGGAATTAGATAACAAATTGCCATCAAATCTGATTCAGGAACTAAATACAGTGCTGCAAAAGAACAGAACACTTCGTGATGAAACCTCCAGCTGATCTCCTGAGTCTGAAGCAGAATATGTATTTATATATCTCTATGCACGCGTGTATATGTGTGTGTGTATTTTCTGGGCAAAAGTAGTCTGGTTTGATGTGAGTTTTTTTGTACAGTTCAGAGGAAATATAATTTCTTTATATGCAGCTGTTGACTTTGTATATGCATATGCCACATGTTATAATTTAAGATTAAACTGAGAGAAATTATTACATGAAACTCCTGGTATTTGGAAGTTTTCATATGCAGTGCAATGACACCAGGGTTTTGTCTATTATTTTTTGTTGCAGATTTTGTCTGATATAATAATTCTAAGCACTATCAAAAGCTTTTGCTCTGTACATTCTATACCAGCTTGTAAATACTTGGAGAGATATTTTTAGAAGGAAGACAAGTTATACACTGATATTCATATCGTTGGCTTGTAATATTTTTAATTGTCTAACACTATAAAAATGAGTAACATCTGCTTTCAAAAGTGATTTTTGCATGTAATTTGTATTTTATTTAAGAATAAAATTAACATCTGCTTCCATAGAAGAATCAAAAGGGAGGAGAATGTAGTAGATAAGACAACATATTAGTTCTTGTGTCTCAAAACTATGTCTATGGTGAAAGTCTGATTATAACATCATACTGAGGCAGAGGAAAAGTATTCAAAGCAATATCTCATTTAAAAGGGCATATGAATTGGAAGAGTAGTATCATCTCTTTTTGTTCAACAGGCTGAAGTAGTTTATAAACAGACCTTGTTTAGCTCAGGGTGACAGAGTTTTTCCTATCACTGTTAGGGTAAAGCTTGCGTGGTGCAGGCATCTGATGAATTTTTAGTATTCACGTGAGAAACTAATTTCCTTAAAAAAATGGTCCCCACACAAACATAATCTGTCAGAAGAGTGTCAACTCACTCAATTAAGAAGTGCCAGTTACTAACTGGGTGAGGAGATGAAACTCTCCCTTTACCGTGAAGGCAAAGGGGAACAGTACACTGCTCGCAGGGACTAGGGAATGCTTGTGCTACAACTCTAGCGCAGCTGCTCTCGAGTGTGGAAATGTCCCAAGGTTTAGAAAACAGCCTTAGTTACTTCATTTGCTGCATTCTGGGTATGTAAGTAGCAGTTCCTGAAGACACATGATGTACTACTTTTGCAGCTACTTTGTTTAAGCCTCCAATTCCTTAAATTTAAAGCTCAGTATCTGGCTTCAAAACAAAACCTATCTGAGTAATGAAATTATTTGATTTTCTTCGGTTGTTTTGTGGATCTCAGCTTCACTTATCTCATGGGATTGCCTCCTTTTTTCATGTCATATCCCAGGAGGGGGTTGTCCCATAACAGCTGGATAGGCAAAAGACATGGCTCTGCTGAGGCTGTTTCCAGCTGTTGCAGATGCTGTCTGCAGGACCAACAGAGCAGAGCACTTGTGAGTTCACCCTGCACCTTCGCTTCAGGAAAAGTATTAATAACAGCATCTCCTTTACTTTGCTACTTTCCCTTTCGTGGTCTCATTACTCGCTCTGCCACAGATTTTTACCAGTTTTTAAAAACTTACTGGTGCCTTCCAGTGTTCCTCAAGTTTGACTGGAATTGATCAGACACCTTAAAAGTAGAAAAGAGAATTTTAAAGTATTTATTGTTCATTGGAAATTATTTTAAATAATGTCTTAATTTCTTAAAATTTCAGAGAAATAGTTGAATTTAATCAGTAACAATGACATTTGGTTTTTATTAATGAATAGTTTTGAGGATGCTTTATGTTGCTACGGAATGCCTTCCCATACAGAAGCAGTATGCTCACTTATTCCTTCTATTTTTCTTAGTCACAGGTGCCGTAACTTTTCTCACATCATTTGCTTCTATTCATGATTGCACTGAGCATTGGGAAAATAATTTGTTTGAGGGAAGAAATTGGACAAATTGCTCAAATAATGTATCGGGCAACTCTGCTTGGAAGTACAGGAAAAATGAGATCAAACCCAAATGTTTTATAGTGTTTTGTATTTATTCTTCTGGAATGTAGCACTGACAAAGCAAGTTCAGTCTTTCATACTTTTGCACTTACTGTATTTGAAAATCTGAAACAAGTTTGTAGATTTTAATTTTCCCAATGTACTATTGACTGTTTCGTTACCTTTAATTTGTAATTGAGCCTCTTCTAATCATTGAGGTCCTGGCTCAAGAAATCGCATAAGCCTGAACTTAAATTGTGTGTTCTAAAGCCAGTACTTCATGTCAATAAGCATGTTCTTAAAAGCTGATTTGAATTTGGCCCTAATGCCATCACGAGAAATTACTTTCTGTCTTGAGCTGGACCTGAATGTACTGTTTATAATTGTACTTTTATTTGCAAATATTTTTCAGCATTGAGTCAAGGTTGCTGTATTGTTTATTTTTTTGTTTATTGGGTTCTTTAAAATGACATCCACCTCTGCTGAAAGCCTCATGCATCATTTAAGCCCCTACACTAATGTAATAAATGGAGAAATGGAAGAGTTTTGTGCACTGAAGTGAATATGTCCATGAAGAAAATGTTTTCTGTATTTTTATTGGATCTAAGGACTGCAGAAATTTGTTCTGTTTCAGAAGCACAACATAGATTAAGTATCTGTATGGCTGCTGTTAAAGGGCCCTAAAATAACCAAGAAAAGATCTTTACTGAAGTATGTTAAGTTTGGATTTATATGTGTATATACACAAACACACTATATATGTGTATGTATGCGTACATTTATGTGCATTTATCCACAGAGGCACACTGAATGGTGACAGCATTAACCTAAGGAAGATTTACCTGGGAGATTAGAAATTGAATTTGCAATTAATTATTTCAAATAATTGGTCCAAAACTTTGATACCTATCTGATATATCATTGTTGCACTACACATTTCAGGCTGATCTAAGACCTGCAGGATAAGTGTGTTTTGTTGCAATACCTTAATAGCTGCTAATTTTCTTATTGTTCCTGTGCCATGTTGTAGAATGGCAATGGAAGTGTAATTTTCAGACAATAAATAGTAATTATTTGAATAAATGCTGTTTCTCTAAAATAGGTGATGGATTTTTTTTTTAAGAAAAAAATTACATCAGTAAATTTTTGTAGAAAAGATTTCTGTGTATCTTTCCATATGAAAGCTATTGAATAGCCTGGGAAGTGTTTAATGTAGTTAAATGAGATGCAGGTATTTTATTTATGGGCTTATACCAGTGGGAAGACTACTATTAGAATCTCAGTAAATCTCAGGTTCTTCATTACATGTGTCTCATTTTAAATGAAAAAAGAGGATGCGTATCAGAATTTGAGAGATTTTAATCAAGAAAAAATGTATAGAAAAGGATAACAGTTCTTAACTACAAATATATATTACCAAAACCAGAACAGATTGAACAGCACCAGCAACCCAAAACCTTGAAATGAATTAAGTCCTATCCCTTCTCCTTTGAGTGCAGTTATATTTAGGGACATCAGGACACGATGCCTCCCCTCAGGAAAGCAGCAGCTGCTGAAGTCGCCCCTGGGTTTTGGTGGGGCGACTCCTGGTCCCCCTGGCTGAAAGCATCAGGGGGAGGAAGGGGGGTAGGGCAGCAACTGCTCTGTAAATGAGAAAAATTCCCTGAAAGACTCTCAAACCGTAACACTGTGTTAGACTTCTACAACTGTTTTAGGTGTAACATTGATACGTGAGCATGGTTTATAGAAATCATTTTAACATAGCACCTGTTTTCTGTTTGTGTGTGGGTTTTTTTCACATTTATTTTAATGAGGGAGGCAAACAACCCAAACCCCAAAGAAAAACACAAGCTGGAATCTGTTTGTTTTCTTTTTTCCTTTAGCTAAACTGAATATTGGCTATTTCGGACTTTTTCTTTGAAATAGATCTTTTCCTAAAGTATTATTTTGGCCTATCAGTTCGGAAGAGCTGTTTGACTAAATAAGAGTTGTTCCTTGGCAGAGACTGCTGTAGTCTGGGCTTGATTTGACTGGCTGAGATGGACAGAGTGTGTGTTCATGAGGAGCATATCTTTACTGTGTGACTTGACTTGGGACATGATTTCTGCATTCTGAAGCTTATCAAATGTTATCTAAGAATCTCTCCAGTGGGGAGAAAGGATATCACCAAAGACTGCTTGAGTTAACGGGGAAGGCTTGGCCTTATTGCTGGTTTTTGTTCCTTTGTTCTGAAGAGCTCTGGGCTGTTGTGCCTCATGTTGTTAGAATGCCACTGGCTCTGTCTGCCAGAGGCACTGTCGGGGTACCTCCCACCGTCCCATGTTGGGGTAGTTCTGGACAGCTCTGCAGATGTAAGTTGATCAGAGAGTAAAAGTCATGGGAATTTTATCTCGCTGCTATGATTCTTCTCTCCCTGATACAATGCTGGCACCGTTTGTGTTCCTGTGAATGCTGCCAGGTTACCACCAGCTCCACATCTCAAGTTCTAGTTAAAGAAGTCTGGGAAAAAACCTACATGCTTTGCTGAAGATCGTGGTGGTGCCTGCAGGAGTCGGGAATGCACTGGCTGAGACACTGTTATGAGCCTATCCTTTCTCATCGCCTTTCTGGCTCTTAAATCCTGTTTTGCAGAGCAAGCTGTTTCAGTGGTAAAGAATGTTATCAGGCTGTTTTTGGCATCGGAGTTCAAAAAACTTCAGTTGTGCCTTAGTTCAAACGGAAATAGAACTTAAGAAGAAAAATACTGTCTCAGTTACTTGTTGTGAGAATAATATGCTCTAAAATACACATTTTATTTGGGCCATCATTTCATTAAGTTACATTGGGAAACCTGAACCCTACGTATGTGAGGTAGAAACAGATTACCTTGATGCAATGGATTCCAAACTGGATTGTTTGAAAAAAATGTGTATTAACTTGCAAAACTGAACCTATTGCAGCAAGATTGGCTTGGAAGATTCAGAATGCCTGGACGTAGTCCCTACAGTATTCCTGCTTCTGAGCTGCCAGAAATATTCTCTGCACTATTGGAAGAAAGTATTTATCAAACTCTGCAAATTTTTCTTCATGGTTCACACTGGATTTGGTTGTTGTACTGCTCTACTCACAACTCCACTGCAAGTGAGACCCATCTGCAGTTCCATGAAGGGGAAGAACAGTCCTGCTATTCTAGTTCTTACTAGTGCTGTAGCTTAACTGTCTCTCTTCCGTGCTGAAATTTCTTTGACAGTGTTCCTGTTACGCTTGCTGCTCGTGTTTTACTAGAAAGTCATGGAGATCTGTAGCACTGAAGAGTTACTGCCGCAGCTGCAGTAGGCAATCATATCTTCCGATGTACCCATACTCTTGCGGCTCAGGTTTTTCAGGGCGCTTTAGTACTTGCTTATCTGACCTTACTT
Source organism: Geococcyx californianus (assembly GCA_013389885.1). NCBI lineage: Eukaryota > Metazoa > Chordata > Aves > Cuculiformes > Neomorphidae > Geococcyx > Geococcyx californianus. The sequence continues at coordinate 24,813 of VWPV01010448.1, forward strand.
GATCCCTAGTTCTAGACCCTGTTCTGTGCTGTAGAGTCTGGAACATCCTAATCTTTAGTCTGACTTCCATACGCACTCCCGTACTGCTTTGTGTGTGCTTCCTCTGATTTCTAATTTATGACTCAAACTTCAGCCGTGCTTGCTGTTTAGGTCCCATGACATCTCTGACCATTTACTTTGGCTTGGTTTGCAGATGGAATGTGCATTGTGGTCAAGCCCACCGTATAAAGCTTGTCTTAACCTTTATCTTAAATCCTGGTAGAGATACTCTCAGTGTTTCTCTACACAGAAAGGGATTTCACTTGAACTGGCCAAGAGAGGCGGAGTTTCAGATGTTGACAAACAGGTGTTACAAAGTTCTGTAACTCATTTCTATAAATTCCTCTGAAGGTCTTCTATATATTTATGTTTGTATAGCAAGCAAATCAGAAGACAGACTACTGTACTCTATTTTTAAATTATTTTAGTTCAGTGCCTTAATGATCCCATAATATGTGTTGTGCCTGGTAATAAAGAATTCAATTTCTTGCAAATTATACCTTTGGTTACATAAACACTAAAGCCTTTCCTTTCTGACTTTAATAAGCATTGGTTTGTGCAGTACTGCCGATTGCTTAAGGACTAATAAGTCTGAATAGATTGAGGTTTGCTACGTGTATGAATTTTACAACTTACGTTTTCTCTCCTATCTGCGTTTCCAGTATGTTCTGTTTAATTTAAAAGCTAATAATATGTTTGTGTTTGACTAGTTTTGCTTTGTATGTCTGTTTAAATTACAGTATGATTGAAATATAATTTCTTCAAATGGGCTTTAGCCTTTGGTTTATTGGGTCTTAGTAGTGTACGCTTGTGATTAGTGTCCAGAACTTAAGTTTCTTTTCAGGGCTTTTGTTGGCCCACTCTTTACTCATTCATCTTACCCGCTGGAACTCTTATAGCTAGACCATTTTTCCTATGAGGAGCCTTACAGGCTTTCCTTTCAGGGGTAACCAGGTTTCATGGTTGATTACACAACTTCCATGTAGCAGAATATGTCTTGGAATCTTGGTTAAATCCCTAAGTGAAATAACAGTACATTTTATCCATATCCTGGAGATGGTTGGTTTAATTCCCTCTCTGTCAATTTTTGATCTTGTATAACACAGCTTAGGTAAATGGGTGTTGAAAATGTTGGCATGGGATCTGTTCTAAGAAGTAGCATAAAGAAAAATAAATATGAAATATCTGTAAAATAGAAAAAAAATCCACCATTACCTTAAGTTTCTTTTTTACTCACTAAAGAACAAAACGAGTAAATTCAGATTCACTATTTTTCCTCACAACTTTTAAAGAGAAGTTCTCACTAGGTTAAACTTTATATGAATTTTCAATATTAGTACCTGAGCTTCATTTAGGAAGCTTATCTTCCATTACATAAATCTTGATAAAGTTACCAAATGTGAAATATTTTTAAAAGACATTTTATAAAGGTTTGCTTTCCTACAAACTAGATATATTGTAACAGCATTAGCTTGTTTAATTTTGTCTGATTAGTAGTTCTAGGAAAAATACATATCCTATAATGATTATTCATCTTTTTTAATGTGAGTCATGAAAAAAAATCCCAAAGTTTCCCATATATGACTGAATTAATACAAACTAACTTCAGGATATTTACCATTTACTACTGAAATTTGTCAAAACAACCTGACCTCATTAGGTAAAGAATTATTATTGAAGTTCAACGGCCCTCAATATGCGAGTGACTTGGATAATACAATCTTGATCTGTTATAGCCAATGATGAGGAAGCAGTTACCGGGAATCTGACATAGTTAATTTATCTCTTGTGGAATCTTTTGTGGACATCTCCTCTCTCTCCAAACTCCTTTGGTTTCAAAACCAGACATTGGTTTATTGATCAGTAAACTTTTTTTGTTAATGCTCCTACATCACTTTGGTTTTTGTAATAGATCTTTCATCACGAATAAATTAAGTCAAAGATGTTTTATACATTAACATTATTTCATCAAAGTTTTCCTTTCAAGCTTTTGTTTTGACTTTTTAAGCAGATATTTTACCGGACAGGTACAGCACTCGGAGGGGGTTTTGTGATTGCCCTAACCGAAAGCAATGTATAGACATGAACTGTTGTTGTGTTTACCTTATTTTACCAGTACCTGCTACCTCACTACTTTTGAAGGTAGGTATATTTTTGTTATTTATTAAAGAAACAGCGGTCAAATTTTGTTTTGTTGTACCCATGTTTCCTTGTTTTTATTTAACACCTATGATTTGGATCATCTTTAGCTTTGCCAGTTGTCAGCTGTTCAGAGCTGAAAAATAATTAGCAAAAATTAAAGGGAAGGCAGACACCGTCTTGCTTAAAATATAGTACACTGTGCATTCTTATAAATGTTTTCAGCTTCTTAGCTGTTGATGTCCAGCTTTTAATTCCCCAAAGGATCGTTAGTGAGAACATATAAAAGTGTATCTCATCCTCATGGCCATATAGAACACTATCAAAGTGACAAATGTTTGAGGTTTTTTGTTTTAAGTCAACTCTTCACAATTAATGAACTGTGAAAAGAAATTACACGGTAAAAGGATACTATCACTACAACTGTATTTATGATTAGACCTTAAATAGGGGGCCAATTTATATGCTACTTGAATTGCAAAAATCTCCTATTATTTCTCCTGTTATTTTTTATTATTATCAAGGTATAAGGTTTATTAGGCCAATAGGAAGAAAAACTCTGAGTGCAAGCTAAATTATGTGTGCTTTACTCTGAGATAAAAACCCCTCAATATTCTTATTTATATACTCCCACTTTCAGACAATAACTTTAGCTTTAATAAGAGCCTAGAGTCTGTGTCAATACCTACTTTCAATAACAACTTTTGAACTACTGTGTAAACCAGAAACTGTTTTCTTTCCTAGAATCAGAATTCTTTGCTATGGATTTAATGGAGCAAACTTTGGTATCTAAATTTATCTTTTAAACCCCATTGTTCTTTTGCACTCAGTTAACTCAAGCTATTTCACAACTAACAGAACCACGAGAGAGCTTTGCCATGCCGAGTGTCTAAGATACATAACACGTTCATTGTGCCACACGTTTCGTGCTATTGAAAAAGATGTCATATTGCTGCTTTTTATGTTACTTTTGAAGACCAAATGATTGCTCTTCTGTTACCAGATGTCCGTATGCTCTTTATTTGGAGTTGCAGAACTCCAGATTTCAGTGGAAAAGAAAAATTTCTCATGAATTTATTGGGTGTTGCCCTAAATATTTACAGGTGAAGGGGATGTGCCTCTTAAAAGAGGTTTCAGAGTGAAGTGATCCGCTGGTTTAACAGCAACAAAAGTTCCCCACAAAATCACATCTGTGTCTTCTGGAAAAGAATAAAGTCATTTTACTCTGATCTACACTTTGATTCAGACCCCCAAAGGTTAATGTCCAGTACATTAGGCATGTTATAATTGAACTGTTCAGAAACAAATTAAAATGTTAATGAACTGTCTTCCCTTTGGAAGTGAAAGCTAAGTTTCTTACTGCCAGCGCTGCCAGCATGCTTGATATTATTGTCTAATCGACACTTAATGGCTCTCTCTTGGTGTCTCTAATTTTGCATAATTAATGTGCATGTAAAATGAACCTTGTAAATACTTTGTGCTCATATACCACATGCTGAATAATGTAAGCAAGCTACTGTAAATTACTTATGTTTATCTCTTGGAGATTCTTGGTCTCAGAACTTTGCATTATCGTGGAGCTGTGAGGGAGGAACATAGCGGGCAGCTCATCTTGTTTACGCAGGTACAACCCAGAAACAATGGGAAAATTCTAAAGAACCAAAAGATTAACTAGTTTTTTGTTATTTTTTTTTTCTCATACCTAAGTAGTCCAGTGAATAATAGATTGTAGAATTTTAAACTGATATATATTAGACTGTTTTACAGATATACCTCTCGCAACTGATTATGTTTATTGCATCTAGATGTCCTGGAGATGGCCTTTATGGCTGCTTATCAAGGCAAAGGTGATCCACACTTGTAAGTAATGTCTAATGAAATTATGAAGTATGGGATAGAAGACTAAAAATAATGAAAAGTTTTCCAGCTTGTTCAAATTATATTGTGGGACTTTAACAAGAGGGAATGCTCTACAATTTTAAGTATGGACTGAGTTTCCAGAAAATAAAACACCACTTCAATAAGCAGAAATTTGTTGTATTAGTGAATCAAAAATTTCTGTTGCCATCTTTCTACCAGTTTTCACTCTGCAATGCAGAATTTTGGCTTAAAACTATTGTATTATTATATTGTGATTTAAAAAAGATTTTCTCACCTTTTATTTTACTGCTTTTATTTTGTATTTAATCCTGCTTGTAAGCTTTGGTGAATTTAAGGAACTTTTAGTGAAAGAGATCAGGGTGTCTCAGCCCACACAGAAAATAGATACTGTAAGAGTGTTATCTTTTAACAGGTACATTTTTAATAAGCTCTTTTCCAGCTACTGCTTGTAATACACAGTCTGTCTTGCAGAAGTCAGATGGAGTCTTCATTTTTTCTTGTTGAAGTTAGAAAGGACTTGCTCATCAGAATTCTGTAACAGTTCTCTTTTTCCATCTCTTCATTTATCACCTGCCACTGGAAATAACATAAAGGTTGAATCTAGGTCCATGCAACAGTCTGGCAACTAGGATGCCTTATTTTGATACATTTTTCCACACTGATGATTTTTAAAATAGAGAAAAACTCAAATAAATAAATATGAATTCAGCTTTATTGAAAGCAAACTTATGGAGTCCTGACTACAACAAAGCTATCTGTAAGTGTAAATAAATGGCAGTCTGCTGGTATGTGTATTATAATATTGAAGAAAATGGTTTTCTACCAGACTGGTGACACACACCTTTGTGCTTGTACATGCACATTTGTGGGGGAAAATACTTAGTCATTCCATTTTCCTTTGCAGCTGATCAAGTTTCTCTCTAATGCCGGTACTTGTGCCGCTGCTGTTAGTTGGTGACTGCCTATCAAGTAACATTTCCAAAACCACTATCGTGAACTTGTGGTTAAACCGATGGCAGGTTTGCTGTCCAGGGCAAGTGGATTACGTTCCTGTGGAATGCCAAACCGACCTTCAGTACTGGCTCTATTTCTCCCTCTCTGCAGGCTCTGCCTTCCTATGCTTTGTGAGACTGCAGGGAGAGAGTTTCCTCCAGTCCTGTTGAACCCCGTCCACTGTCGGAGTAACTGGGCATCTCTATTCTACGCAGACTGGGAAGCAGGCACACAGCTACGTTACCAAAACGCTGGTGAGAGCATTACAGGGGATGAACATTAGAAATGCTATTTTTAAAACAGTAACGCAGAGTTACAAGCACTTTCAATGTCTTTTCATAGGATGTTGAATTTCTCCTTTATATGACTCAAGGACACAACATTTTGAACCCCATAGAGAATTTTGGTAACCTGTAGGTGACAATGAGATAGAAGAAATGTTAACCATCATTAATAGATTATTTTCTTATTAAAGAAGATCTAAATATACTAAATCAAATCCCTCCCTCCCCAAATCACACTGCGTGCAAAAAGCAGTGTCTGTTTGTGAAACACTTTAAAAGAAATTTTGTTACAGAGAAATTTGATCTTGGTCCCTCATGAGTGTTAAATCCTGTGTAAAAGTGTTATGTAAGAATCATTAATCAATTAGTAGCTGAACACATAATTATTTCAATCTTTTCAGAATTATAATTCAATATTTTAAACGTTAATGAAACAAATATTTAAGTAATTTCCTAAAAAGGTACATTTTCAAGGTGTTTTCTTCAAACAGGAAAATCAAATGATCTAAATGAATGTCCAATATTACTCTCATTTATCGAAAGGAAATCATATCTTCATTATAGACATACAGGTGTTTCACATTCACCAAAAAAACTTTGTATTTTACAGAAAATTGCACTATCATCCTATTAAAAATCAGTTTAAGAGAAAAATAAATTCCAAGACAGACCTTTTTTACTTCATCCCAGCAATGTAATTTAAAGATCTAGTGATAACGTATTTTAAGCTGAAAAGCTAATACCTTTTTTCTTTTTTGTTGTTGTCTGCAACTTTCTAATCTCAAATAAAGTTTATGTAAAATTATAAAAGGGTGTTTCCGCTGTGTGTAGTTACTGCCAAGAACCAATTGATTTTATGGTGGCGGGATATTTTAAAATTAATCTCAGCTTTGTGCTGCAGATATAGAGTTCAGGACAATTGAGATTCAGGCTTTCAAAGAGTTCCTTTCATTTCCTGGTTTTAATTGCTGCTTACAAAGATTTGCTGGACTTGGAACATGGGCATCTACTCGTATAGAGCAGAAAATAATGATATTTCCTAGATTTCTCTGCTGTAATATAAACAATAACAAATGCAGATAAGTAGATGCTGCATGCTGCTAATAAGAGCAATGTGGAGTTCATAAACTTTCCCTACCTAGGTAATGTTTTCTTTGTCTATTTTTTCTTTAATAGATACACCACACCTTTCTGTCACAATAAGGGTTAATGTATGATATTATTCTATCACATTTTGAACTGGAAGAGATTCAGCTGTTGCAAAACCAAGTTATATCATCCTCCTCCCTCTGCCTTGAACAAATCAGTAAGTACAAGAAGTATAAAAACAGTGTAATACTCCGTAATATTAAGATTGATAGCACAGATGTTTAAAATGTATTAGAAAAAATATGCCTAGACTTATTCCTTTGTGTTAATACCATATTGCTTCACATGCAATCTCATCGTTCCACATACGTTGGCAAATACCTTTTAAGTGCAGAGAAGGTCTGCAAACTTCTAGAAATAGTGGTGCATAAAATATTTTCAGGTAATTGCAGTGCAACTGCTTGAAGATTTCCAGTTACAGGTTGCATCGTGCATTCAGCTATGGTCATATTTAATAAATCACAAGAATAAAACCTGTATTTTTCTAAGTCTTATACGCAAAGAGGTTTTAATCTAATTTTACCTTATAAGTAATGAATGAAGGTGAGATAATGATGTCCTACAATGATTAGGGGTATGGGTAAGGGTGACTCATAAATCTTGACTCATCCCTGTAGCAAAACAGCATCCTGGGCAATTTCAGAGTCAAAGAGAAACACTAAACTGTGTACAGTCTTCCAGCACACTTCCGTTTTAATATTACTTTGAATACAAATTAAAAAATGAGACTTTTTTGGCAAATGAACAATTTTGCCTTATTAATGCTGAGTGAAAAAGAGAGGAAAAACAGCTATTGACACGTGAAGATACATATTCCACCATATGGATTCTAATGCTTTAATTATATTGTTCTCTTTCTTTTTATGGCAACTTTTAGTGATAATAATTTTTCAACTAATTAAAGACCAGCTGCTACTTAGCAAGCTAGGCACCAATTAGGAATCCAGAACCTGGTAAACAACCTTTACTGCCAGCCAGCTAGTTGAATCACCTCCTGTCACTGGCATGCAAGTCTTTTTGTAGTTGTCGTTTGATAAATGCACATTTTAGTTCTACTGACTGGCTCTGCTGAATGCTCTTTCTTGAGCCCTGTACAAGAATTTAACATGATGTTCACTTTTTTTTTTTTTTTTCAGGGCAGCCTCCAATACCTTGTGATTTTCTACGTTTTTAATAAGTTTACTAGCAATTTAAAGACTTTTTTTAGGAAAAGTTTTACTGAACATAAAACCAAATACGCTTCCTAGGTGCAGGAAGCAGTTTGTCTACAGGAGCTTCCTGCTACTTCATGATATTTAGAGAAATTACGTTATTTCAGATTGAAGTCTAGTTTTCCCTATGAAGTGCACAGTCTATAGGAATGTGGTCCATGTTTATTCTGCCTAGTGATGTGGGACAAATTAATTACCTATATATGTGTTGTCTTGACTTTATTTACAAAAAGTAATCACTGCAAAACTCTTCAGGACCTGCAGCAATGAAAGAGAAATCTGTGTAAATTGTTCTACTGGTTTTTGCTCACTGGTCACTCTGAAATATAAGTTTAGTTATGATTTTGCTGACATACGTTATATAAAGGGGAAGGGAAAGGAAATTTACAGGTGACAGAATCGCTTAGGTTAACTAAAGCTAAAAAATGCTGATTGTTAAGTTCAAGTGCACAGTCTCAGACAAACGGGAGGTGATTCATAGGGAAAGGAATAGTTCAAATCTTTTGTATATATCGCAGCAAGCCAACTTCTCGGCCACGTAGGAAATCCTTGCTCAAAAAATAGAAAAAAAAATGTTATTTTTATTTTTTAAAAAAAGTAGCTATAAAATGGAGAGTTGACATCTTTTCCATGGATGTTTGCTTTAATGCAGAGGAAAAAGCATCATTAACAGAGCTAACGGAGGAGTGCAGGCATTTTACAAGCATGAAACAGACCTTGAGGAGTCTTGGTCTATCTAGGATAAAAAGGAAGTGGAAGAAAGTGGTTGTAAATGAATGATATGAGAAATTCCATAGATTTGATACATGAAGATTTATAGTTCATGGTTTTAGTGATGAGAAATTAGTCATGTTCTCATAGCAGACTGACAGCTCCAGATGTTAGAGAATGTTTCCTGTACAAATGATAGCCAGCTCCTGTGGCAGCCTCTGCTTTTTTACCTTTGTTGTTGCTTTGCAGGTCTGTCAGCACAGGAGAAGAAAGGTAAAATTTATTCTCATGGAACAAAAAGTGCATGTTTCGATGGAAGTACAAGACAGTAAGTTCTGATTTTTTTTTTTTTTTTTAAGTTGTATCTAGTTCTTAACAACATGAGATCTTTGCCAAAGGGAATGTCTGAGATGAAGATTTTAGGAGGAATAGATGCTTTTATGAACTATGACAACATCCATTTGTTTTCAAAAGAGAGGGAGAATTGAGTTACCTTGGAGAACAATATAGATACTCTTATGTACCTTTACTGGAAATTATAGATTTTAGTGGCATTAAGAAATGTCATAGTTGCAGGGCCAGTGATGAAAATCACAGCCACAAGTGTGATAGCAGGCTCAGATTCTCAGCTAAATGTTCTTCTAACCACTGATTACCCCCCTATACCACACTTTTCACCCATTCCTTCCCCCTAAGTTTACTCAAGAAGATTCAAGATCTGCTGTCATTGTTTCCTCCCTGCTCCTGCCACAAGTAAATGGTTAATTTTGTGCTGCTCTACCCAAATCTTCTACTGGTCTTGATCAAAGTGATGAAATTACAAGCAGAATAACTCAATGAGTGCTTCTTGGGACCAATCTGAAACCAAGAGGTCTCTCTCTCTGTATGTGAGAAGTAGATTATCAGCACCCTGCAACAACCAGTTCCCGATCCCTTAAACTGACCGAGCCGATAGGTATTTTAGCCTCTGCCTCTGCTGGACGCCCAGGCTTTCATCATGGTGCTGTATTCTTGGAACCTTGTTCAATACCAACAGAATTAAGGGGAAAGCCACCCAACCACCCACTCCCCTCCAAAAACCCAAACAAAAATACAAAAAAAAAAAAGGAGAAATCCCCCAAACCTGCTTTGTTTCCATGAATCTGGGATGGCAGAGATGGAGATGATAACGGTGGAGTGTACCCCTAGCATCACACCAACTGAAAGTGAACTGCTGGTTGGAAGGTCTGATGTTTCTCACAGTCAGGATTAGATTAAAACTGAATTCAAAGCATATTCATCAGAGCTGGATTTGAGGCTTCTCCAAGGCATTTTGACAGCATTCTCTTCTGAACTGCTTTTGCAAATAATACTCTCAACCCAAATAAAAGTTATTCTAAGATTTTCTGAGATGTTCATAGCATTAATGGTATTGAGTTTCGTGAATGCTAAGCAGCTGTTTTGCAAAGTTAAATAACTTGGCCATTCCCCAAAATTTTTTTCAAAGAATTGATGAGCTTAGTGTACTACATGGATGGTCTGCCAATAACATTTATTTTTCTTCATTTTCTTTTCCTTCTGTTAAGCCCAAACTGTATCCAAGTTGTATGCTACTACTTTCTTGGTATAAAGAACATAATAAGCATTAGATATTTCAATGTGTGGGTGACTGACTTGATTACAAATAAAATTAATTTATCTCTTGTCTGTCCAAAGTGACAGATTTGAAAGATCTTCTAAGATGTTGAAAGATTTTGTAAGATTGAAAACATGCATTTGTTTACTTCTGACAGCTAGTGTCTAATTTAGTGATTTTATTTATGGGTAGTCTTTCTTCTTAGAAGCAGAATTTATTTTTATTGTTAGTTACATTGTGGCTTTACCAGGAAATGTCAGTTTTGGTGTTACAGAATACATGCAAATACATGGCATCAGGGTAGGAGGTTGTGGTAGTGAAAAAATCAGCAGTAGTGTATATTGAAAGGCAAATTAAATTGCTCTCTAATAGTGAGAAAACTTCAAGTCAAATGCAGTCACTTTACAGATATTAAGGCTGTTAACTCCTATTGATTTTTAAATACTTAGAGTATGAGACCATAGAACTAGACAGGGCCTCTGCATCACTGTTTTCCTAAAATTACTCTCGCAACCCCTCCTCCAAAAAGAACCCCAATCCCAACCAAACCATGTTCTCCTCTTCTGGCACTCACGCCAGAGGTCGCCCGCTGGCCACGCTGTACAGTAAAGTGAAGAGTAGGACTGCTTAACAAAAAGGAGCAATTTAATGGGAACAGGGAAGACAAGGAAAACGAAATGTTACCAATTGATCACATGCTGAGCTGACTGTGGGAAGTCGAACGTACCATGTCCGGCCTAAAGAAATTGAAAACTCCTTTTTTTTCTGAGACAGAGGAAAAATTTTTCCGGACTAAAATTTTGAATCATCAAGAAATTTCAGTAATGACCTAGAGATCTTAAAGCCACCAGCAGCACCACACATCTTGACCTGCCTTTAGCTGTAGGTAATCTCCAGTGCTTCATTAGAAGTTTTTCTCTTGGAGGACAGCAAGAAGAGCAGGGAAATCCTTCCTGCATGGAGTTATCTTCTGGCGTTACACAGAAAAGTGATTCATCCTTGTGCTGAAAAACCAAATGAGACAGAACAACTTTCCTCGGCTGACTTCAGCCTTTCCCATCCTTTCAAATTCGCTTGTAGAGGGATTTCTGTCTGTGCACACATTAGTGTGGAAACAGAGGTTTGTCATCAAACTGCAAGTACAGCTTGCACTGCTTTGTTTTGTTTGCCTAGATCTGATAGAAATCATTATACAAATTATAGAAACTGTATTTCATTTGTGGAATAGAAAAACAATTACACAGAACACTATTTGTCCAGAGATTTGCCTTAATTTCTTGTTCAATTTCCTTTTACATAAGTAGCGACTAGGATCACTGCCATTATCTTTTTCTTTTTTATTTTCGGGCCATAAGCAGATGGAAGGCCTGGTTGCCCAGACTGGGAATGAAGAGGCTACAGTTTCATTTGGAACCCCAAATGCTAATTATTCATCAACATTATGAATATTTGCTTTGTTCTTTTAGACAAATCTTGATGAATAGACAAGTTCCTTTCCTCATTGATTTTCTGGAAGACAGTGGGGGTTACCAGTCTGTGACAGGTATGGAAGAAAGCCTGTGGGAGATTCTGGAAATGTTTTATAAGTACTCAAATTTTTTGCTTGAAGCTTACAGGATTCGAGATTGACTTTAGACCCTCAGAGAGCATGTTTGAACGTATAAGTTATTTGGACCCAGTTCCCACTTATTCTTGGCTTACTGAGTGCTTCAGCAGGAAATATGTTCTTAGGAACTTGTCTTGAACCTTCTTTTAACCTAAGCTGCAGTTTGGGTATCAAACAGTTCTGGACAGAGAAGCACTCTTTCTTTCTACCAGAACTCTGAAGAGTATTTGCAAAATGAAAATTATTGCTCCTTTATTCAAGTAAAAGTTTTGTTATTATTTCCAAGACTAAATTATTGTTACATATTTTAGGCATCTTAACTTGAATGATGTAATTTTCGTTCTTACTGTATTTCAGTGGGAACAAAGTAATCAGTACTTTATGGTGCATCTACCAGAATTAGAATAGCCTACAAATGAATTAAAGTAGGAGAACAGAATGTAAAAATCATAATTTATCTCTAGGAATTCAAGGATGATCCTTGTATATCTTTATTGCTTTTATATTGTCACATTATTGTTGTCTTTTATATTATTTTTCCACAGGTGAAAAGTAAGTTTGATTTATTCTTACGATAACAGAGACAATATATTCATCTTTGATTTTATAATAATGAAATGTAGTGGTTTCTTTCAATCTTCAAAGAAGGTATTTTCTTAAAAAAAGCAACAGCACGACCTCTAAAGAATGTTAAATCATTAGAAAATAAAAGAAGCATGGTCTACCAAGAAAAGTATTCTCCGTTAGCAAAGTATGTCTGTTTCAGAAAAATTAAAAAGAAAGGAGTTCTAACAATAAAGTCAACATTTGCATTTTAATAGGAATATTTTAGCAAGTATTCTTTCATTGTGCGATCATAAACTCTGTGCATTTTGATATAAAGATAGAATGAAGGCATGAAAGGAGCTATGGGTTCCTGGAATTTGAAAAGGCATAATACATTTGTGATTCTTCCTCCATATACCAGTGGTACTAGAAGTTCATGCCTAATGTAAAGCAAACAAAACACCCAAGCAAATTACTGAACAAAAAAAGAGAATTCTTCTGCTTTGACATGTATTAGTCAGGAGAAATTATCTCTTTTTAGTTGTTATTCCTTTAACACATGCAAATGACAAGCTTTTAGTACATCTTGTTCAGCTGACAATAGAGCTTTGTCTCTGTGATGACAAATGAAAAAGGATTGGATTAATTTAGTCATAAAGAGATTTACATTTTGCTGCTTCTGACTTGTCTCCACAGGACTAATGAATTAGAAATAATAATTCATTCTAAAGCCACCGTTGTATACCACTGGCTGAAATATGTGCCGTATCTCTGGCCAGTAAAACCCAAAGAAAGTTAATTCTGTTATTAAATAAACTTAGAGGAGGGAACAGAGTTTGTAAGATATGTGGCCTTAATATATTGCTGGAGCACAGGAACTCTGTGCTGTATAGTACTATACCATCACCATTTATTTTTTTCTGATGCGCTTTTTCACCTTTAGTGGTGGAAGGGTTGATGATGTGATCGTTGTAAGATCCCTCAAGTTTCCACGCTTATAGAATGATACAGAAGGTTATCATTGGAGCTTTTTATAAAGTACACTAAACAATGGCAAAGTGTTTTCTTAACCTTTGCTTTTCATGTAATACACATTGGCCAGTTCCTGGTCTGAATTTTATGCAGTATCATCCTTATGTGAAATGAACTGATGCACAAGCATAGTGGTAACATGAATGCCCGATGTATCATTTCCTAAACACAGGATCTGAAGAGAAAAAAGAAGGAAACTATTTAAAAAGCATAAAGTCATCACTGAAACAAAATCATAACCAAGGCTCATGGAAATAAACCTGGCAGTTTTCAAATGTACTGATAACTGTGAAATATTTTCCTATTCTTTCGAAAGATGGCCAGAGGTGACAACAATCAAATAGAAACAGAATTATTCCCTCGCTGGTTTTACTCTCTGAGTCAAATTCCACCAGCAAAAATCCATACATACACTTATCAGATATTAAGAAAGCATAACTCTAAAAATGGCACGCCATATTAAAATAGTTCAGATATTCCAGAAATGATACTTTTCATCTTTTTTTTTAAAAAAAGAAAACAACACAAATCCCCACCAACCAATCCCCACAAAGATCAATTAACTTCGGCAACATAAATATAACTAACTCCTGTTTCATGTTCTGACATGTTTGCTATTTTATCTATAGTACGTTTTTGTCAAATAGCAGCATTTTATGTCTTATTGCAATTCCATTGGTCTTTCAACAATATGCAATAATTGCACAGCTGGCTGCCCAAATTATTGTGCTTGGTGAAAATATGCAAGCATCACAGCCCTAGTTGTGCACATGTTGTGGTGCTGGCAGCCTCAAAAGCACAGCATGCTACTAAGTACCTCTAGAGGGCTCCCAAGATATTTAATGAGTTATGACCCTATTGCTTTTCCTTAAAAGGTTGTTTTTCTCTTGAAGTATTTTTCTTTTGAGTTTCTTATTTCCCTTTCTTCACTTTGTTTTCTTTTTATTATTGAGTGTCCCTAAGTCATCAACCTCAAGATGGGCAGTATTTCACACCCAGCCGCATCTTTTGTATGTTTTACTCTTTGCTGACTGGTTTAGTTTCTTTATGGTGTCCAGTAAATTAAATTATTAGCCTTATTGGATGTATTTCCTTTGGTTTCCAAAATCATAGGTTTTGAACCCTGTCTTGCTCTTTCCCAACACTTGATTTTTGATATTGTTAGTGTACAGTGGGAACTGATACTTAAAATTTTAAAAAGTTCATACTTAATTGGTGATTGTGGGAAGGAGGGAATGTTAAATACTGGTGATTTGATGCAAACGAGGAATAGTTTTCATTTTCCTGTGAGGTATAACACTATGCACCTTTGAATGTGTGTAGTAACCAACATTGTGTCAACTGTAGAGATAGAACACCTACTGAGAAAGTATAGGTGTTATCTGTGTTCTTTTCAAGGAATAGTTAAAGAAGTACAGTTTACCCTGTGCACACCTGCCAATTTTCAGAGATGAAAGGCAACTGATGTCTGAATGTGATCCTTTGGGACGAAACCCTAGTTCCACTGAAGCTGGCTGAATTTTATGTGTTAACCTAACCAGGGAACTGCTTTTGACTTCTACTTTGAATGTGTCCAGAAAAAGTAAGGTGAGGAGTAAAAAATATAGTTTTGGTCTAATCTGTGCCGTCAGGAAACGTATTGTATTTTCTGCAACTGGCCTAAGCTTCAAATAGAAAGAAAGGGTGAAAGGACTAATCAGTAGGATAAGTTGCTGAGTGCGATGTGTGGCATAGAAGTGCAATATGATTATATAATTTACATGACTTTATGGTACAGAGACCACAGAGCTTTTTTCAGTTATACCTTCAGCTATATTATAGGGAAATACCTGCAACAAAGTAACTGTCTTTGTAGAGTTTTACTGAAGCAGGTTAGTTATCCACATGAAGCCCATGGCAAATGAGTGGCCAGCAGTGTTGAACGCTGAGATTGAAAAAAATGGAATCAGACTTAAAGTTCATTAAACACAACTGTACGTTTGCAATGTTGTCCTATATATATTGCATACATATACACACATGTATATGTGTGTACATCCACATACATCTACAAACGTAACACCCCCACCTCCCCCCCAGCAACAACAATAAAAAATCAAAGAAACCTTATGGTGCCAAAGCCAACTCTCCACAGCAAAGCACGTCGTTAAGTTATGTTGGCAAGATCAAGTCAAACCCTCATGAAAAAAGAATTATTTGCTCATTCTTAATCTCACTTTGTTTAAGCAGGATGGACTTAATCTGGAGGAAATAATGTTGGCGTTTTTTTGTTATCCACAGGTTTTTGAAAGCAAGAATATTTTTTCAAACAAGCATCTTTGATTTAGGAGATGAAAATGCAGACTGAGTCAACCAAGAAGGCAGGGGGAAAGAAATCCACTATTATTCTTTCAGGTCAGTGATGTGAATCGTACAGGGATTGTACATATCAGTAGGGTATTTTCCCATTCTACAGACCATTACATTGCTAAAATGTGACACTGACTTTTATTAAGCTTATGATCCAATGCAACCTCTTCCTTTTCCATAAGATGCTTTTTTGGCTTGTCTTTTCCCACTTTGATGTGGAAGATTTATAAATACAGGCATTGTTTAGCTTCAAGAAAGGCCTGAGCGGGACATTGAGACATTTAGTCTCAAATTACCAACACAGCTACTACAAAGTAATGAAGAAAAATCTGTTATTTCCAGTTGTGACAGAATAAGTAATATTGGCCTAAATTGAAGCACCTGTGATACAGTTCAGAAGTCAGAAAATTGAACACTTGTGAGGCACCACAGCATGTTGCCTAAGGAGTTTATGTGGTCTCTGAGTACAAGTTTAGAGTGGTCTGTGAGGAACAAAATAGCAGAGGGTGATCCTGCATAGAGGAGGCACTCGGTTATATTTTTAGCTCTGTTCTGTTGCAATGTATGGACATAAAGTTGCTATTTTGTTCCATGGTCTAAAGGTGAGAAGAGGGCTTCAGTGATGCTCAAATCCAAAAGGAAGTGTACCTATAGCATGCTGCAAAAGGAAAAGCACCTAGTTACCTGTACTTTGGGCTCATCTCCAAATTACTTTTAACACCACAAAAGAATGTGGTGAAGAGAGTTGGCAAAGGAAACCTTTAGCTTAAGGTAGAGAGTACCAGCAAAAGGGGATTGAGTGTACCTTTAGAAAGCCTGTGGATGACACCAAGCTGGGTGGAAGTGTGGATCTGCCTGAAGGCAGGGAGGCTCTGCAGAGGGGTCTGGGCAGGCTGGGTCGATGGGCTGAGACCAACGGGATGAGGTGCAACAAGGCCAAGGGCAGAGTCCTGCACTTGGGACACAACAACACCGTGCAGCGTCACAGGCTTGGGGAGGAGTGGCTGGAGAGCTGACTGGCACAGAAGGACCTGGGGGTGTTGGCTGACAGCGGCTGAACAGGAGCCAGCAGTGGCCCAGGGGGCCCAGAGGGCCAATGGCATCGGGGCCTGTGTCAGCCCCAGCGTGGGCAGCAGGAGCAGGGAGGGGATTGTGCCCCTGTGCCCAGCGCTGGGGAGGGCACCTCGAGTGCTGGGCTCAGTTTGGGGCCCTCACTCCAAGAAGGACACTGAGGGGCTGGAGCGCGTCCAGAGAAGGGAACGAGGCTGGGGAGGGGCTGGAGAACAAGTGCTGCCAGGAGAGACTGAGGGAGCTGGGGGTGTTCAGCCTGGAGAAGAGGAGGCTGAGGGGAGACCTCATCCCTGTCTGCAACTGCCTGAAAGGAGGCTGTGACGGGGGAGGCAGGAGTGCTGGGCTCTTCTCCCTGGTGACAGGCAACAGGACCAGACAAAATGACCTCAAGTTTCACCAGGGCAGGTTCAGATCAGACATCAGGAAAAATTTTTTCACTGAAGGGGCTGTCAGGCACTGGAACAGCTGCCCTGGGAGGGGTTGAATCACCATCCCTGGAGGTGTTCAAAACATGCGTAGAGGAGTTTCTCAGGGATGGTTTAGCAGTGGACAGGTACAGCTGGACTCGATCTCAAAGGTGTTTTCCAACCAGGTGATTCGATGAACAAGGGATGCGTAATAAATTGAATTGATAAAACTCCAGAGCTTCTGGCTTGATTTGGTCAGGTATGTAGGTCATGTTTCTTTTGTTTGGAATTAGATAGGTAGCTTAATTTTTAAAATCAGCATAATTTTAATGCCACTCATGGTATTTTTTTCCCGCAATTTTCAGCATAATTTTTATTTCAAACCCAAGATTTGTTCTTGTCAATGATTTTTTTCATTAAATGTGTAAAACTACCTGTCCTTAAGCACTGTTGCTGTGAACTTGAGCATATGGGCCAAGACCACCAGTAAAGGAGTTCTTATGTTCATTTCAGTAAATATTCTAAGGAAAACATTTTCATATATCTTTAAATGCTAAACTTTGCTGCACCTGAAACAATTGAATTTGGATTTCAGATAGAAGAAAATTACTTTATTAATTTGAGAGAGTTCACATTTTAGTTTGGGGTTTGGCTTGTACAATAGAATCTGTGTTAATAGTATTCATAAAACACCATCCACATGATTTTGTAAGGATTAGTTGTCCGTTAATACTAATTAATTTAATCAGAGCTATATTTACATCTGCTTTTCTAAATATTTTTACCTCATTTATTACCTCATTCACTGAGAGCTTGCTAATAGACCTGTCAAGCATCAAACATCAGAAATGGTAGATGAGATACCTTTTAAGATCCAACCAACAGACATGAGTTCAGTGATGTTGCTGATTAAGTTTAAAAAACTCCAAACCTACAAGTTAGAACAGTAGTAACGATCACGTAACACCCAAAGGAATGGGTAGAGTTTAACTAATTTCTGTTTCTTCCATTAGAGGTGTAAAAATATTAAGACATTTACACTGATGACCCTCTTGAATAAATACTAATTCCTGGTCGTGATCTTCTCATGTATTAATTCAAAACCGCTAGAAGACATTATGACTTGAAACAAAAATAATTCAGCATTTTGCAATGTGATACCCTGCTTTTAGAAGTTTTATTATTACCAGCAAGGAGAAGTTTATTTTCATGTGTTGTGTCTTCCTGCAAAATGGCAAAGCAGAAGAGGAAAGGGCAAACTAAGCATAGGTTTATATTTAGAATCTGGAATAAAATAAACTGCCTCTGCTGCTCCTTCCTCCTCACACTGTTCCTCTGCTCCACACGGGGTCCCTCCAGCAGGACACTCCATGAACTGCTCCACTGTGAGTCCTTCCTGTGGTCTGCAGTTCTCTAAGTGCCACAGTGGGTTCTTTCTAGAGGGTACAGCCACCTGCTCAGGCACGGAATCCTCCACAGGCTGCAGGGTGCCAGCCTGCCTCGTCACGGCCATCACCACTGGCTGCAGGAGAGCCTCTGCTCTGGTGCCTGGAGAACCTCCTGCTTCGTGGATTTCCCCTGCTTGTTTGCAGGTCTCTTTCTCATTGTTCTCTCTCCTCTCTCTCACAGTTGCCATGCAGCAGTTTTCACTCTTAAATATACTTTATATTTTTGTGGGTGCCTCGGTCTTGTCTGGGGGGCACAGCTGTGCCCTGTGGTGGGTCTGCCAGAACCGGCACGGATCAGCTGTGTCCGGCACGGGGCAGCTCCTGCTCTTCTCACAGCTCCTCTCTTCCCCTCTCTCCTGCCAGCGCCTGGCCACCCTCATCTGGTAAGCACAGCTGAATTCACAGTCTGTGGTACCTGTTGAAACATCAACAACAACAAGAAAATCCTTCCAAGGAAGGAATGAGTGTGTGTCCCACTAACCTTAAGCTCTGGAATGACAAATCCCAAGTTGCCTTTGACATCCAAAGTTAGGACAAAAAAACCACAGAAATATTTTAATTTAAGATCATTTCCACTTAATTCCCCGTTTTCACTGGGCTTGCTTAAATCTTTAGTGTTAAAATATGTTGTTTATTTCAGGGTGAGACCTTCATTTCTTCATCTATTGCTTAATATCACACAATGCCATGAAGGGATGAAAGGGCTACCATGCTTCCTCACCAGTGTAGTTTCCTCCATACCTGCAGACTGTGAGTTTTTTCCCTGGTCTAATCTTCACTGGATGCTAAAACATCTCACTACCAGTCTGGCTGAGTACAGACTGTCAGTTGAGAAATGAAAGGATGTGGAGTCCTTTTGCAACACCTGAGGTTACTGCTCCCTTTGAATTGGGATTCTACTTAGTATTCTATTGTTTCATTATAATTTTATTCTGAATAGCTTACAGGTTCAGCACAGTATTACCAGGACATGCTCAAAACTAGTGTTTCCAATTCATAATTACAGGAGAATGTGAACTACAGCAAGAGATTTAAATAAATTATTTGGAAGGTGCTGTATTGCAATGTCTGTGAAATCACTTTCAGGCCCTTTAAAAGCAGATTTTTCACTGAGATTCTGTTTGGATTTCATGCAAAGCCTGCTCATTTATCTACAAATGAATCTTAATGAGGAGCCTTTCAGGTTTTGTGATGTGCAAAATATTTCTGCAGAAACTGAAGCCCCTCATATATAAATTCTTTCTTACCTTGTTTCAACGGTGGCTTCTCTGATACCAGAAATGAATTTTTCACATCTGACTCCTCAAAGCAGTTGCTAGCTTAGTAATAACATTTCAGCACCTGGAAATGCCTTATTAGAAACACTTTCATGATTCCCTTACACCCTTGCACCAAGACTCACTTGCTGCAAAATCTGAAGGATTTTCTCTCCACTCAATTTTAAACTACGTAACCCTAGATATCCAGAATATTCCCATTTGTATAACAATATAGCCTTAGACTTTCTGTAAGTTCTAAAATATCTATAGGGATTAAAACAAAATTTTATTTTTGTTATGGTATGAAATGGTATTCCCAAATGTATTTAATGGGACCATTTCTTTCAGTGAGAGTGAACATATTTCATTTGATTGGTGCTGTGGTTGCATGTACATTCGTGCTTTTGAAAAGATTGTGCATATTTTATTTAATTGTACTGAAAGAATATAAGAATTAAGTTGAGTAAGGAAAGAGACATGACTTATTTCTATAGATTTAATTGATGCTATAAATTGTTTAATCTTTTATTCTAGTTTATTGCAGATTTATTTCAACTATAGTCCAATATTTGCATTATTACTATATTTTTCATATCTTTGATGCTATCTTGAAAAATTTGACTTATGTTTCATTAAATGCAAGAAAATTAAATGCTATTGGTTTCCATCAGGTAAGGCAACAAGCAGAAATGAAAAAAAAACCCCAATCCTCAACCATATTCATAAATGTAATTCCTTTCCCCTACAGATATACTTTATCAATCTATGTGCTGAAATTCTATTATATAAATTCTGGTGTAGGTATGTAAGCCCTGCTAAAACAAGTTTCATGGTGTAAACAAAATACTTGTCTCAAAACAGATTTTTGTGACTGGTTATGTAACTTAGGAAAAAAAGACAAAAACTATTGTGTGAGGTACAGATCAAAAATATTTTGTTGGGCACAGTTTAAGTAGTAGAAAAATATTTTCTTTGTATCTACCAAATCAAATACTTTACTGAAAGTATTAGTATTTTAAATAGAATTCTGTGATTAATAAAGCAGAGAAACCTAGTAGCCCTAAGATAAGAAATCTGTCATCTTATTTAGCAAAAATTGTGGGGTTTTAGTGCAAAGAGAGTAAGTACTTGTGTGATTCAAAACCCAAGAAGTTCATAAAAGCTTTATTCTAATTAATATTTCTGTGTTGAATTATGATTACCTATGTACACTGGTTATTCTTGTCTGTGTCATTTATTTTAGGTAGAAGGTTTGACTCCCTCTGAATTGAAGAGCAATTCAGGTTATCCTTTTTTCAGGCAAAAATAAGAGGCAAATAAAATTATTTGTATTACCGCTCTTCTGATCCTGAATTGACGTACCTTTGTGCTGCTTTTGTATGGTGCTGAAGCTACAGAGAGCATTAGCATTTCAAAAGAATAGCTGTTTCTGAAGTTTCCAGTTTGGCTAGCAAGAAGTACGTTTTATCAGTGTACAGGTCACTTCAGATTCCATTGGTGCTGTGCCAGGGTTGTGTTGAATATTGCTATGGCAAGAATCGTTCCTCGCCTCCTAAGCCCAGCTGCAGCCAGTGCCCTGTAGTTCCATTAGGCTCGACGTTAGGAAGAAG